>MIQA02009238.1:0-12399 GCA_001887855.2 Sclerospora graminicola | reverse complement strand
AAGCAATGTAAACATGCATGCGAAGTGTTTCAACTATTATGGGACCGTACCGTAACTTCTATGTAACCATGTCGATATATTCAAAAAACAATTAGTAAAAATAGAGCAGTACTGAAAGCCGAGGCCGTTCCGGACCAGCAGAATCGAAAAAGAGGCCGTTCCGGACCGGCAGTACCAAAAAAGAGGCCGTTCCGGACCAAGCTAAATTTACTTTCACCAATTCGGAAATTACCGAAATAACTTTGTATTTCCTCAAAGTCAAATTTCACAGTAATATTCCAACAGCATTAACATGAAAAGTATGCTGTTCACTACGTAAACTGCCAATTTGGGGCCTTCTTTAATTTCTGCACACTGTTGCAGTCTTAACTTTTCTCCATTTTATAATCTGTCGCAAAAAAAGATTGGTAAAAGTCCAACTATGTGTATAAATTACAGTCTCTATTTAGTATTAATTACTATTAGCCGCTACGAATTTTCGAAGAACTATCTGTATGCTCCGATGTCATCTAGCTGAGTAGTCCGCTATGGGAAACTTGTCCATTTCGCGCTGATCATGTAGCCGCTCACGTCTATTTCCTTGGAAACATTCAATGCAAATTTTCAATTGAATCCCTCGTACTCGGGTGTCCTTTCCCCTTGACTCGAGCTCTGCGGTAGCCTGAAGCTGTTCCTTGGCCATCTTCCAGATTTGTCCTGTCTGCTCCCGACATGATCTCTGAATACCTTTGTGAACCCGATCATTTCTCATCTGCCACAACGCCGTCATCCCCACTGAGCATAATCCCCATCAAATACGTTGTAGACTCTCCGCGCACTCATCTGTCTGATCACCACACCGCTTCTTGAGCCTTTCTATTAAACACCCCGAAATGGGAGGTGGGTGTCTTGTCATACAGTGGCGTTGAAATTTACTTGCTTCGCTAATCATAACTCGCTAAACCAATGACTTATTAATCGTACCCATAAATCTTGAGCTCTTCGGCACCCCCACATGATATGTGAAACCCCTTTCCCCGAAGATGTGCATTCAGAATCAATAGAGCTTCGGTGGTAGTAGTCAGTAACCGGTTGGTTTACGTCCGAGCATTCGGTTATTATCCGTATAACATAAGAATTAACCGCGCAGCTGTGAAGATGGTAGATAAAAAGAACATTAATGAGATACTGACCTGATACATATCTATGTGTTCGGAATTTAATCTCTTCCGTAGGAGAGACGAGCCTCATCTGTACTCAGCAAAGTCCTAATTAACTCACACAATTCGTAATTCATAAAGGTAAGTCCTTGTCGCTATGGCTCCGTCGAGAATGCGCTATCAGCGAACGGAAGAAGACCAGGACGCGAAAGATGATTATGAAGAACTAACATACTTTGCTTTTTGTTTGCGACGAGTAACGAGAGTGCTTTGATAATTGCGCGGGTGGAGGGAGCTGGCTCGATTGGTGCAGACGTTGCTTATGGGTGGAGCAATATGCGTTAAATGTTCATGGAGAGGAACTCATTATTTGTAGAGGATGAGCACGAAAATATCTTTGGGGCGTTTTGTTCGGCCTCGTGGAAGCGCTGGCAAATGTTCTTTGGGAATGGTCGGACTTTGTTTGTACGCTTAGCAGACACATGAAGGTATATGCTGCTACGAGGTTACGAGCTGATGAACTGTACGCTAAAACCGAAATGGATACATCAGGTAGCAAACAAAATTCTGTCAAAGCTAAGAAGCGTATGAGGGAGGAATCCTATTCCTCGCAGATAGATTCTTCTGATGTGTCGAGCTTTGGTTTACCAATGGAGAGCTCGAAGCCATCACCGCAGCCCAAGAAAAATCGGAGCATGACAGAGAGTCGAAAGAATGCTGTTTGATGGCCTTCTTCATGCTGATAAAAAGAAATATCATGGCCAAGATTTGTCTTCTGGTACACTAAATTTATCGCTCGAATTGGTAGATCCACTTGATAGCGTCGTCCTGTGTACATATGATCAAGCTTCCCAGCATGGCTACGGTGCGTCAGCTATTATTGAAGACCTTATGTCGTCTTGCATTGTGCTGTACGACCCAGACAAATTGAAATTTTCCATGCCTGTCACATTGCTCTTCTTGAGGTGTACTTTATGATGTACAAAGAGAGTACAGAGCAGCAATCCTACTTGAGTGAAATTCAGCGATTAAAACGTGCCTTTGATAAGAATATTCACCAGAAAGCACAGTTGATGAGGCCAGCAAATGTTTACGATCTTCCGCTTGATATGAAACTACGACAACAGATTGTTGAATACAGTATGGACACAAGAACGGGTGGTCGGACCAAGTCACAACGCGCTGGCGTTAAGGTTATTGTCGATGTTCGCGAGTTCCGTAGTGCGTTGCCGTCCATGCTTCAGAAAGAAGGACTATTTGTGCTTCCCGTCACACTTGAAACTGGTGACTACGTCTTGTCACCAGAGATTTGTGTGGAGCGTAAAAGCATTAGCGATCTTTTTGGTTCGTTAAACTCTGGACGATTGTTCAACCAGGCAGAAAGCATGCGGCGCTTCTACAACATACCCGTGCTATTGATTGATATTCACGACGTTTTCGCTGCAGGATGAGTCAGATCTCACTCCCGAGATAAATGCCAGCAATATTGTCTCCAAGCTTACGTTGCTAATATTTCACTTCCCGTCTCTGCGGATTCTTTGGTCTCGCTCGCCTTATGCAACAGCGGATCTCTTTAAGATCGTCATAAGTATCAAGACGAGCCCAACATGGATACTGCTGCTGCACTAGGCAACGGCATACTTAAGGACGATAGCGCTGCTCAAACGAAAAACGGTCAAGGAGGATTGAAATAAAACTACATATATTTTCTTTATAAAAATATTTGATTAATGTGCGTCCATTTCCTTACATATATGTACTGTTATAATACACCGGCACGGCGCAGTAAGAGAGTGAATTCCTAATTGACTTGTGTACTTTCCAAATGCACGCATTTCCTTGTAAGAAACAGGATAATAGCGCATCTGCTAATTTTTATTGTATATCGTTTGGTGACATGTATTGTACAGAATATTCAGTTAGATATTCTTCACGTGAATTTGGGCTCTAATGACACATCTCCGCGCCGATATGTATCCATCATAGAAAACATTTAGTAGCATTGTCGCCGCTCGGTATATGGTCCATACTTAGTAGTCGGTTAGTGTGTGTGTAATTCCATAGATCTTTTGGCGGTTGTTCCAACCAAAAAAAATACTTGGTCGAGTGCGCACTTGGTCGTCCATTTGTCCACAATTAGAAGTAAAGGCCGCGCCACGTAGCATTGGTACAAGTTCCGAAAGGATCGCCGTAACCGGTAACTGACCGCATGCATTTTTGTATGCCCTTCAACTGCCCACGGCACCCCGTGCAATGCGGGGGGGGGGCGCAAAAACCACTCTAAGCATGTGCTCTTGATCGTTCTGGTTGTCTTGTGATGTCCAGCTCGACTGAGTGTGGTGTATGATCCAATATAACCCGTCCTGTTGCTGCTTGAAGTGAATACGTTGCCCTGTCTCCGGCCAGATTCCTTCTATAGTACCCGGCTGTGCAAGCGTCCAAGTTACCTCTGAGAGAATTCCATCTTGGTGAACCATCGTAATAGGCGGTGGACGGCCTATACACTCCCCAATGTCAACCCTAGGCGAGTAGAGAATAATAACCAGTAGCCATCTTGCAACTTTCGCCATTGTGTGCCCCTTCTGGTCCTCCCCCATAACAACCCATTGAAACTGGGTTCTACTTGTCCTCTTAATCCGTAGTTCTTGTACACTCAGCCGTGGAATGCGATCATACTTCACCCATGGTACTGCGTTACCGGTTCCTTCTCGAATCCACGGGTTGTCCGCTCACGAGTAGGTGCCCCAAAATGACATAATATGCTGGGGCATCTGATGATGCCAGTCGTATTTGTCAATATCACTTCCAGTGTAACTTCCTTGCCTCGTCTCACCGCTCGGCACGGGAATTGGACCTGAGGCTCACATGCAGTTAAGCTCAATGGCAGAAAATATTTCACGTACCATTCCAAACCGCTCATTTCCGTTATAGTTGGCCCTATTGCTGGTCTAAGTTGCTCATGTACCCGCTGTTGTGAAGTCCAAGCGCCTCTGTTCATAGGTAAACTACGATGTCCCGAAGGGGTTAGCGATTGGTTAGAGCTCGTTGTTAAGGTAAAAGTCCAACTAATCAGGATTTTTTATAGCCGTTTATCTATCGCTAATTGGATAAGGCATCAAAAATATTAACTTTTCTGTTCGCGTCTCGCAAAAGTACGAAATGCCAATATAGGGCCGCTATTTTATATGAGTTTTCGTATCACCTTTACCACACCTACCCCTTTTAATATTAGCAAAAACAAAACAACACAAAATCCACCAATCGGTACGCTGTCATTTTGTTTATTTCTACCAATTGGTACGCTGGCATTTTTTTGTCAACGCTTATTAGGCAAAACCAGGAGCGGCCTCAAATTGGCAGGAGGCCCCTGGCAGTTTACCTTTGACGTAAAACTTATTGAAAATGACGACGTCCCAGACATCACATATGATGTAATGACCATTATACGGCTTTCCTAGATTGCGGTGCGTCTTTAGCATATCATATCTCTACCCGTGAGTTGCGGTACGTAAGCGCAATTCAAATTGGAAACAGCTTTTGTTTTGTTGGCCATAAAAACAAAGTTCCCGTAACTTAGTCGTATTTTACCATACATTTTCGTGTAAAAATGTTTAAAACAACATGTAAATATTTAAACCATTTGAGTCACCTTTTGACGAAGTTTTTGGATTTGAGTTAACTTTTGGAATATTCCCTTTAACAAATACGGTGTATAAATTTACCTTAAAAGTCGGATCCAGTGGGACATACGGATCGAATGGGACACGACCTGTTATGTTGACACCCCACCCACACGTCAGAATCTGCCGAGGTTTATTACATCTTACTGTACGCACCACACAAGAAATTAAAGTTACGCCCGCTCCCCCTGTTTACGAGCTTATAGAGCAGAAGAGAGCACAGCCTTAGCGTGAGCAAAATTGCACCGAATAATGCAACATCGGTGCAGTCCAGACTCAGTCGTAATCTTAAGACTGGAAATTGTGTCCGTCACATCTTTATGAGCATTCTATGGTATTTTAATGCACACGAACTTCTTAATGTGACACTTTTTCGAGAGATGAAAGTCAAGTTTGCTGTGATAGGTGATGCGTTTGTCGACGTGGTGGCGGGTTCGTTAGCGCCTGATCAGCTGTCACAATGGGGTAGTGACGTGGAATGTTTTTGGTCAATTCTACTGCAGCCAGGAGGCTCAACACTTAATACTGCCACGCACTTGGCGAACCTCAGTTGTCAGAACCCCACACACGAGTTTCATGTTACGTTGCACACAGCTGTAGGCATGCATGTCACTGACGTGTTTTGCGATAAAATAAAATCTTCAAATATTTTTATTGCTACTGCTGGCAATGATTACTTCGCGTACCTTCTAAAAAGTCACTTGACAGAGTGCAACGTAGTGCTTAGCTCCCCAACACTGCAAAACATCCCCACAGGCGTCTGTATTGTTCTTAGCGGAGTGGTAAGTGGAGCATTTGCTGCTAAGAAATATGTTTCTGGTTGTTGATTGGTTTGTTTTGCAGACCGATCGTAGCTTCATCACGCACTATGGAGCCACCCGCAAATTTGAGTGTGAAGGTGAAGTTTAATGTCGTTTACATTTACGACAAAGACAGATAAAATCATTATGTGATGTATCGAATGCAGCAGATTAACAAGAAATTGGTCCTCGGTGTGGGCCATCTTCACATTGGAGGTATGAACTCGATGAAATGAAAAAAAGCTTCTGTAGCTATCCTACGCTGTTCTGTACTGGATCTTATAGCTGCGCCAATCTCCAAGGTAAAAATTAATAACAAGTGCTTTTAAAATTGATTTCGGGGGTGTAGCTCCCCGTATAATCTGATTGAAGACATTGACTAGAGGGTCTACAAGTATTTTTTTCTGAAAAGCTTTGTAAAAATCATTTCCAATACCATCTTGGTCCGACGCTTTCCGACGATACAATCCTTTAGTCGCTGCAATAACTTATAGTACCTCTGCTGGAAAATGCTAAAATGCGAGCTCTGACGTGATCTGTCAACCACTGAATAGCTTCAATGTGGTAAAGCGGATTTCAAAAAGTAAATGTGAGTTCTGCGCTGATTGGAGGATCTCGGCACCAGCCACTATGGAATCGAAGGAACTGACAGCTGGCACCTGGGACGAGCCGACCTGAAAAGGGAAGATGCAATCGGTAATGGAGCCCGGTGGAGAATATGTAAAGAAAGTATGGAAGTCACTGTTATTGGATCGGATCATTGATTATTTGGTTGGAATGGACCGGTCGGGTTGGGCGACAATCTCCGGTGAGATGAAATGACGGATCAGACCTGCCCCAGATATCGGAATACTGGTCGGGACACGTCGACCAGCCTGGGTGATTGTTTTATTGTGACCGTTGGATGGTATTATGGTTGAACGTTGGTGTTTCAGTCGCTATGAGCTGGTCTGACCTGCCTTGACGATCGGGTAATCTGGACGTTATGGATAATCACGAATGTGGATCTTTCGGCAGTGAAGTTGAAACATATTGGATTACGTGACAAACTGGCTGGAAGGACCGACCGGGTCGGCACATCGGGTACCGGATGCCCGGACGAAGCCGACCGGGACAGGAGGATCGATGTGATCGGAGATGAACCGGGCGACCGGCGTGGTAAGAGGGATTTTAAGGATATAAATATGAGTGGTCCCCTCTGCGCTGATTAGATGATCTCGAGACCAGTCATTACGGATGGGCAGGAAGTGACAGTTGGCTGCCGGGGACGAGTCGACCCGACTTGGAAATATGTCTGAGATAACGGGATCAAGTGGAGAAAGTATGGAAGTAACCGTTATCAGACCAGGTCATGTATTTTTCGGTTGAAATAGACCGATAAAGCTACGTGGTTGGGTTAAATATCGGGCCGGGTCGACCCAAGTGATAAAGTATCAGTTGATATGCACCAATGGACCCAGATTGGGGTTAGATTATGACTGTGAAAGCTGAACATGGAGATCGGGGACGGTCATGGCAGCCGCAAAAGAATTTCGACCGGTCAACTGCTACAAACCGGCCCCAACACCTGCAGATGTTGATATGAATTCGATCCGATCGGATGGAAATATCCGGCTTTTTCGCAAGGCTGACCATCAAGCACGACCTCAAGTAGTGATTTCGATATAGAATCGGTTGGGGGACAAGCCAGTATTTTGATCCGGACGATCTAGACCTGGGGATGCCTCGTAAGGCGAATATGGCCTCGGCCAAGCGTTTGATTTCGTTTCTGAATCGGTCGCCCGAGTCCGGATGCTGTCGATCATCAAATTAAAGGATTTCACCTGTAAGGATATGGATGATGACTAGGCGAGGGCCTGGTGTAGCCGGATGAAGTCGGCCTTCCTACGGGACAAGACTCCATAAGGAGGAATATGTCTGGTATTCGCTGACCTGATGTAGGGTCCGGCTAAGAACTGGCTTAAACAATGAAGTCGGGAAGTCCGATCAAAGTGGCCCAACTATGTGGTGAAATCAAAGCGTAATTTGTCAGCTCGGGGGTATCAGTCGCAAGACAATACTACTGCATGAAGAAGAGGCGGATGAAACGCCGATCGAATACCTCCATTGTTCAAATGTTGCTGATCTAAGGAATAAAATGCCGATCAAAGACCCCAACTATGCGAACATGGCTCGCGAGCACGTCGAACAGTTCATCAGCACTTGGGACAATCATGACCTTGTCGATCAGCTGACGCTCCTCCGACTAATGACGGCTGAAGAACTGGATTAGACATTGCGAGCGCTACAGCGCGCCAACAGTTGGGAACCAAAGGTCGAAATGGGATCGAGCCGATACCGATCGAAGACCCACCCCGACCAGGTCAAGGCACCAGCAGCCCGACTGCCGAGAGCGATTCGGATGATCGCAGTGGAGTCGGACAGTGCCCAGATCCGAGGAAGAGAGCGACCGATCGAGTTGGGTTCTGACAAAGAACAAATAACCGCAATATCTTCACGACAGAGGACTGTGCCCTGACCGAGGTCAACGATCACGGGTGCCGATGGACGGAAAGGAAGTGGAAACCAGTCGACCCGCCGACCCCACCGGAAAATGTGTCCACTGCGGGGTCGACCAAGCATAATGATCGCGGTGGTTTGGAATACCCTTCAGACCATTGGTTTTCGTATGTAAGACTCGTGAAAAAATTCATGATGCCGGTTCATGCCCGATCGAAGAATTTTTTAACTAGATGCGGAATTAGTAGGTGCCGACCAAACATGATGACATGCTTCCACCAGACGTCGAAAAATACGTTAAACTAGATCACTTGCCAATGGTTTGAGCCGAGTGGTCTACGTTCAGCATTTAGGCATACGTCAGTAACAGAAATAAGTACGAGGAAGAGAGATAACCGACAATACATATTCCGTTTCTAATTGTGCCGATCGGTAACCGATTCGTAGCCTCAGAGTGGATGAATATTCCCGATCAGACGTTATTAGGGAATTGGACCTACTGCTTGGTGAATCTCGTGGATATTGGAAATATCACTCTCCCTACAAGTGGCTTAAACAGGCGAAAGCCAACAGAAAAATTAGTAACGAAAAGCCACTACATTATTTGACTTCGGGGACGAAGTCTTATTTATCGACTCCGCCTTTGCTCGTAAGGTTGGATGTCGCATAGACGATACTCAAAGAGAAGAATGTGTCGGGATCGGAGAAAGTCCCTACATGACGGAAGGCCGATCATGTGTCAAGATCACCTCAGCCGGTTCCCTGGTTTACTATTTTAGCGCTTGGATCGGCCGGCTGGCCGGTCAGGATGCTATACTGGGGATGGATTTTATGGTCCCGGCTGGTATACGACTCGACCTTTCCCATGAAACCCTGACCCTACCGGACGAAGTATAGATACAGCTGTCTGATCGGCGTCCGCTGTACGGTATCCGTACACAAATAGTGGAAGATGGGTCAGTACGAAAATATTCCGGTCGTCCGATGTAATGGTTCGGTCGGCCGATCGGCAACAGAAATTATGGTTAGCTCGTGGCGAACGCTGGGTCTCGTCTTTTATCAAAGGGACGGTAAATCCAGTTGTATTATAATTGCTAATACTTCCGATCAGTCACTGATCGTACATGAAGAGACAAATCGGGTATTTTTAGATTGGATCCCGCAGATATACCGATTGGCAGAACCTGGCGCACCAGACACCAACGACCGGATCGTAAGGAGGAGTTGGTAGGCGAAGATAGGAAAACCAGAATATACCACCCCTACTAAGTTATTGTACCGGTCGGGAGATCATCTTCAAGGTCGACTAGCGAAAAAAGTACCAAAGAAAGTCCAAAGATCGGGGATGTTGTCATGGTCAGACCACATGTGACGACCGAATTGAATTATAATGGCAATGATTGTCTCCCTAGAGTCGGCCCAATCACCGAACGGGAAAGTGGCAAAACAAATCAGGTAGAGGAAGTTGAACTAAACGGGTCCTTGGTGGTTATTGAAAACGAAACAATATCGGAAGCGGATCAGAAGACGGATGACATGTCTAGGTCGACCCCGTATCAGGTCGGACTCGAAAAAATAGATTCGGAGGACGATCAATTGTGTATCCATGAAGGTGGTGACCATTATATCGACGATATCGAAAACCACATGGCTGTTCTACCGAAGATGTCACCTAAAGCGCCGGAAGGCACCATGAATGACCTGCAGGTCGGTAAACCAGAGGTCAACAGCTCGATCAGCTCAAAAGAATCACTTGGAAAAGGCGACATTTGTTGTTCGGGAAGGGCAATGCCCTACCCCCTGCCGCGTATGGAGCTATTTGCGACATTGATGTGGGAGGCGCTAAGCCGATCGCCCAACGTTGCCGTCGAGTCGTAACACAGTATCGGGATACGCTATCCGACCTGATCAAGGGCCTACTAAGTACGAACATTATCGATTACAGGATGGTCAATAAGCTAACAAAGGTGATGTTCTATCCAGTGCCCTTGATCAATGGCCTACTTGAAGATTTGGATAAAGCCTTGTGGTTCCGTTCGCTGGATATGACCGATCGGGTTCGGGAAATATCGGCCTTTGTTGCACGTTTCAGTCTTTTTGAATGGAATGGGATGCCGTTCAGTTTAAAGAACACTCCTCATATCTATCAAAAGCTGGTCGACAACGCCCTGTATGATTACTTCCAATCGGTATCGATCGGGAAACCACTAAGGTTCATGATGTGTTTACTGAAGGCGAGGAATCAGAAAACGTCAGTGCTAGGAAGGCGATCCTACATTAAATGACATTTTGGTCAGGGGTCAGCCTAAAGTCGCTTATTTGGGTCATAACGTGTCCATCCAGGGGCTGGAGGCCAACTCGAAAGACCTTGGCTCACTGAGTAACTTACGTTCCCCGGATCGTTAAAAGCCATGTAATCTTTTCTTGGTAGTCTGAACTATTAGAGTCTGCCTTTCCACCAATACTACATGCGATTCTTGGAGTAGAATTCCAGCGACGCCTTTGTGATTATATTATGCGTTTTGTTCCATGCTTGCAGCCATTAATTTCTCCGGACTACGATAAAAGCTCTGACGTTTTGCGTCACTATTTTGATGCAGCCTCTATGCGTACTTCCTAGATGTAGCTCATTCCGGCCGATGATATATATAGGCGTGCATGGTTATCATGGAAGAAACTAGATGGTGAAAATAATTTGGCAGAGATTTTACCCAGAGTAGGATTTAGAGCGAGTTCTCTTAAGGTGAAATCAACTAACAATAAAGTGACCCCTTTGGCACTCGAACTCGGTCAATGGTTAGGACCGGACCAAGAACAGCTCCAGGCCATTAAGAAATCACCTGTTAGGCTTGATCCGTCAAGAGGATGGGAATATCATTTGTTCTTCCACAACAATACACCCCGGGTAAATTGTTTCTGTTAGAAATGACATTGACGAAATCCCTCATCATGGATTGATGTCGCAACAAATAGAGGATTTTTGGGGTTTGTTTCGGTGGGATAACAACCATGGATTCAAGATGAAAGAGTTGCCACACTTGTTCCAAGAAAATTCGACAGATTCCGAGAGCAGTCATTTTTGCTCTACAGATCCAGATAATTTCTCACGATGAGCTCCAATGGCAAGTCACATATTGTAAACCTGCCTCTCATACTAACGCGAAGTTAAGACGATGGCTTCTAGCTATTATTCTAGCTTCGCCACGGGTACAAATAGGGGATTATTTAGGAGAGCCACAACCTTTCAAACGTTTTCGCGCACCTTCCATTTTCCAAGGTTACGAGTGGAAATGTACGGGTACAGGACTAGTAGAAGGCACTGGAAGCGACACTAATGCGACTGTTCGACTGCAACAGCAACCCAAAGAGTTTCATTGGTTAGCTCTTCCAATTCAACAACAAGAAATATCGGTCTGGAATGATATTGGGTCCAAAATCGTCATTTTATACCTCACCCACAAATTCACCGATTCCCATGGTCTCTAGATGAGGAGATTCGGTCGATATGGAGGATTCTGATATCTCTCAGAAAGTATTTTAAGAAGCTATACTTTAAGGCAATAGCAAAGGATTTGACCCCCATATTGCAGAAGTCGGCAGATAGGAGAGAGCGAGATCCATGGTGGTTGGTTCTACAGGATCAATCGCCTAACACGTTATGAAACAAGGTCATGAATTACCAGACTATCAAGTCTGGGTGACATACAGGATGGCCACGATGCAGTTAAATACATATTATAGGCAAAGCTCGGAATGATATCAATGTGATCTAGTCAAGGAATGTGGTAGTAATTGGTCCAACAGTGCTCATATCATGTGAAAATGTGTCAACATCAACGTTTATGGAAACGATTCATAGACCACTGTAGGTCAATAGAAGTGGCGGATTTAGTAGACTACACGATAGCTATAGCAACAAGAAAACCACCTGATATATCGGCAGGGATTCAAAAGGCGATGTACGATAAATTCAGTTTAAAGATTTACGATTACCATGATCAGCTGAACGGGATCTGGGTATTAGTGGAATAGCCCAAGTCTGGCTGTGGCAGTTAAGAAATCAGACTGTCTTCGAAGGGTTAAAGAAAAGTCAGCGAGAGTACACTGTTTCATCTCGAATCAGTGTAAAACTCAATTACAAGGAATAGCGGCCTTTGATAGCAGTCGGGATAGATATACAGATGACGGGGTGAGATTGCGGCTTTGCTTGCAGTGCTTTTTCGACATTATTCCAGCACCATCGATTGTGATGTCGCAGCATAATGCTTCCGTAGCCTCACC
>MIQA02009237.1:4177-15810 GCA_001887855.2 Sclerospora graminicola | reverse complement strand
TTTTCTACTTAGTGCTTGGATCAGTAGGTAGAGGCGCTCCGCACCGCACTACCACCAGAAGTCAGTCGCTTGTGTTGTTGTGAGTAAAAGATGTAATAAAATGTATTATTAAGTTATTAAGTGCTAAATCGTACTTTATAACCTAAAATTTATATGCAGTGGTCCACGCTGTTTTGCTAACTTGGAATTTCATTTTCATCGAAAATCAACTCGTAATTCCAACACTCCTTCCAAAACTCCGGGACCTCCATGCAACCACATGCAATTTTCCACATCACCACAGGTACGTAACTTCACTCCATACCATCCAGCTTAGTGATGCCAACTAGTTCCATCCACAACCGATAAGAATCAATAGAGAAAAGTTCAAATCAATCCAATCTGGTTTCGTAACTCGCCAATCCTCGCAGCGCTCAATGTTTTTGTCAGGAGGTCAGCCACCATATCAGCACTCGAAACGTGCTCAGGCCTCATCCTGCCCTTCCTCGTATAGGCTTTCACAAACTTTAGCTTCACGTCGACATGTTCGTGCTCGCGGCACTCGCTTCGTTTAACAATTGCTTGATTGCAGCCTGATTGTCTATCTTTAAGACAATCGGCGCCCGCGAGTTTATCCCAATCTCCCCAAGCAATTCCTTTATTCCTAGCGCTTGTTTTCCACCGACAGCGGCAGCCACGAATTCTGCCTCGGCTGTCGAGAGCGCAACTGCTCCCTGTTTCTTGCAGCTCCATCCTGTCACAATTCCATTTACGTAAATGACACTTGCGCTGATGCTCTTGCGGTCGGCCTTGTCAGCCGCAAAATCCGCGTCACTGTAGCTAACTATGCGCACAGGCATAGCTTCGCCATCATCATGTTTCAAACGTAACTTGAGAGTCTTTGTACCTTTCAGGTACCTCGCGACTCGTTTTGCCATCTTGAAATCGGAAAAAGTAGGTGCGTGGGTCCTTCGGGTTACCTTATGCACCGCAAATGCAATATCCGGACGCGAGCACCGTGAGATCCACAGTAAACTGCCGACCAACGATTGAAATCCCCTAACCGTGGGGTTTTTTCCATCCTTGATCGCCGTCAAACGTGTGTCCGAACTTTCAGGAGCTTCTTCCTCCATGATCGGGGTCCTCACGATGTTCGCGTCCTTTAAACCATGTTTTCCAACATTTCATTTATCGTTATCTCTTGGTCAACCCAATAACCGCTTTTCGGATCTCCTCCGATCCGCATACCCAAAAATTTCTCGACCTTTCCAAGGTCTTTCAATTCCAAAACCGCCATTTCCACAAAGAAATTTTCGACCAAACTTTCATCAGTGGCGGTCACTAGTAGGTCGTCAACATAGACTCCCACTAGCACCGAACCACTGTCGTCATTTCGCACAAAGATGCAAGTGTCAGTGAGACACTGCATAAACTTTAGTTTCACCAGGGTGTCTCTTAGCAATTCGTACCAGAGACGCCCTGCCTGTTTCAATCCATAGAGGTTTCTTTCCAGCTTTAAGACCACGTCGTTTTCGGTCCTCGCACCTAATTCCTCGAGTTTTTCTTTCGACACTTCCATGCCCTTGGACACCTTTAAATGTATTTCGTAGTTTTCTTCGGTCGACGCTTACGGATAGGCACTGGGCACATCACCGTGCCGTGCAGGCACCTTCCAGATGATTGCCATAACCAAAATCATCTTAACGTTGTTTAGATCCAGTACAGTCGAGAACGTAAAGAAATAATCTTCGCCAAAAATTCGACGATCGCCCCGGGCTACGAGCCGAGCCTTTCGGCGCTCAACAGTCCCGTCGGCCTTCAATTTTGTTTTATATACCCACTTTGTGGGCAGGGGTTTCTTGTCTTCTCTTTTTCGTACAACCTTCCAGGTTCCCAGCTCCTCCAAAGACCGTAACTCTGCATCTTCCGCCTCTTTCCATTCACGAGACAACTTTCCCTTGTGGGCCTCAAAATAGCTCGTAGGGTCGGGTTCAGATGCCGCTGCACGACTTTCGCCTGCACCCGACTCTACAGCCGCAAATGCACACAAAAGGTTGCTTTCATGGTCGCTTGTGACAACCGGGGTCACTTCTCCCGGTTCCCGTTCTGCCGAGGCACCTTCGGTATCGTCTGCCTACTCAGTCCCGGGACTTTCCTTTTGTTTTTCCTTTCTGCTTGGTTTTTTGGAGCGCTGCTGCTTTCGGTGTCACCTTTACCTTGCGTCCCGATTTCCGCACCTCAGCTTGTTTTTGCTCCTTGGTACGCCCGGTCGACCCGTCCTCTTTAGTCTCTGTGATTCTCGGGCGCGTTTCACATACGGGTACCCCTTCCTCGGGGTCGCCCAATAGCTTTGCAATCTGCTGATTTGCAGCGTCACTCAGGGTTTTAATCTGAGTGACGTGTCTTGTGGTCGTCACGACCCGATCCTTTATCAGCAAAACCTTGTAACCTTTCGTTTCGTCACTTTTTCCTAGAATCAGGCCCCTTTCGGCGTGCTTCGCCAGCGACTTCGACCGCGGGTCCCTGTACACCATGCACGGGGATCCAAAAACCACGATATCTCCAATATTCGTCGGTTTCTTAGTCAGAACTTGGATCGGGGGTGCCCTTCCAGGATTTGCTCTGGTCGGACTGCGATTGAGTATGTACGTGGCATACTCCGCCGCCTCCGTCCAGAAAACTAAGGGCACACCCGACCCAAAGATCATGCACCGGACCATGTTAAAAATGGTCCGGTTCATCCGTTCGGCCTTGCCATTTGAGGCCGGTGTACCTGCCTCGGTAATTTGGCGCCGCACGCCCGTCTGTTTGCAGAACAGATCAACCGTGCGATATTCACCCCCGCCGTCAGTACGCAGGACGTGAATTCGACAGTCGAACTCGCGTTCAAACCAAACCAAAAAATGTTCAAACATTTTTGCGGCACGGTCTTTCGTTCGTGCCGCAAAAACTCGCACGTAATTGCTGTAGTGATCTACAAACACTACGAGAAATCTGTTTCCACGCCGATCGCGTGGGGTTATTGGGCCTTTCAAATCACTGCATATCACCCCACCCACGCGATCAATTGGCGCATGCTTTCCAGAGTCTTGCCTTGGTTGTTTGGTCTTGTATCCCTTACCCTCTGCACAGGTCAGGCAATTAGGACGCGAATGGTCCGTAATTCTAATGCCTGACCTCGGGTCTCGGGCCAGTTTTTCGACCGCGTCGTAGGAATATGCCCTAGCCGTGCATGGAAGTGATGTAGGGTGCCTTCTTGCACTTCGTCCCCTACATCACTTTGGGCTACGTTCATAACCATGTTTGTGAACGTTTTACTGCAATTCAATGGTTTGTCTGCACGCAAATGAGCCACAAAAACAGAACCATAAACTTCAATATCAAACAGAACTTGATTTCGAAAAAATAACTCCATTCTTTTTCCATTATCTTTTAAAATGCAGCCCTTTTTTCGTAAGCAACCCAAAGATATGAGATTTTTTGCCAGTTTTGGCGCAAAATAAACCTCAGTAAGCGTGATCTTGGCACTTCTTGCAGTAGCGTCACTTGCGCGCAGTGTGACTTGCCCAACCTTAGTTACTTGTAGCGATCCGCCGTCTGGAAGAGTTAATGCGTCTTCCTGACCGCAATCGCGTGCATCCTCCAAAAGACTTTCGTCTGAAACTAGATGTCGACTCGCCCCACTGTCCACAATCCACAAATCATCACCGAAAACTGTTTTTTCGGTCTGTTCTTCCGCATTTTCACTTGTATACAGCACAAAACGTCTTTCGTTATCCTTGGGGCCCTGCCGCCCGCGTCTTTCGTTTCTGTGGTGGCTCTTCTTGGGGTCTTGTTGCGGGCAATTCCGTTTTATGTGCCCCTCGAGCCCACAACCGTAACAGACACGTTTACCACCCTGCTCATTTACGGAATTTACTGCGGGTCGTCCAAAACCCGGTCGCTTAAGCTTGTAAGCGTCATCGTCCAGTTCTTGCGCCCATGATATCAATTCCTGGGCGTGCTGCAGATGGTCTTGTCTTAGCGGATTGCACCGCACCATCAACGCAATTTTCAATCTTGGGGCAGCAAACTTAACAATATTTTCCACAATTAAGCGTTCGTTCGAATCGCTTTCACGGGCCAACGCAACCAAGTACAGGAAATGCTCTGTCCAGGACCTTTTTGGGTCCTTTTCGGCCGCGAAAAGCTGTGCTGCTTGATAGTGCGAAATGTTCACTTTGAACGCACTTAGCATTTGCTCCAGCACGAAAATAAGATTCGGCGACGCTTGCCACCAGGTACCGATGTTAGCCTGGAAATACTTGAGAGCAACCCCTTCCAGGTGCTCTCCCAACTTGTTTACTTTTAACCGGTCGTTCCACGTGAAACCGGAGGCAATTTCGGCTATCTCCAGGGCTTCGATAAAGAGATACGCCCACTGCTTGAACCCCGACCCTAAGCCTGGGTAAATTTCAATTCCAGAGAAATTCTGGCAGCTTAACCTTGGGATTTTAACCCCGTTTGTAGTTGCCACCGGGTTGCCACCTAAATTCACGGGCATACCCACGCCTGCCGCCATCCCCGGCACTCCTGCCCCGGCTGCCATTCCCGGCACGTTTATTCCTGGCGCCTGCATCGGTGGTGAGGCCTCTTCACCGCCCCTTATGCCACCCCCGCGCCCAATGCCTTCTTCACCACCGAGGTCGTTCAGGGTCATTTTCATCCCGAACGGCCCGTGGTTCTTTAGGGTGTCCCGAAAAGCACTCGCATATTCAGAGCCCTTGTTGGACCCTGGCGACGTGCTGGGAGCCGAACCCTGCGACCGCGCCTCTTCTACTGCCTCGAGGCGCCGGTCCATGCGTTTTAGATACTCTAGAATCGTGTCCATATTCGTATCGGCCTTTTCGGCCTTTTCTTCATCCATCTTTTAGTGTTAAAGCGTGAAAAACTTAAAATCAGCAGAAAAAACCTGCTCGTAGTCGTAACACCAGGAACAATCCACACGAGAAAAAAAACGAAATATTCTCCAGTAACCGAAACGAAACGTAAAACTTCGAACGAGATGAGAAAACTCCACAAACAATTTACTTAAGGTAGCTTCAAAATGCGGTCAGAGCCCGTGATTCCTTGGGCTCATAACCTGTAGGAAAAGTAGTTTTTTGCGTAAAGTAGCAGGCACCAGCAATGTAGCGCCCGGTGCCTGCAATCCGGTCAGAAATTACTGGCGACCCTGTTTGTCCACTTAGTGCTTATGTCAGTAGGTAGAGGCGCTCCGCACCGCACTACCACCAGAAGTCAGTCTCTTGTGTTGTTGTGAGTAAAAGATGTAATAAAATGTATTATTAAGTTATTAAGTGCTAATTCGTACTTTGTAACCTAAAATTTATATGCAGTGGTCCACGCTGTTTTGCTAACTTGGAATTTCATTTTCATCGAAAATCAACTCGTAATTCCAACAGGTTTGGCACCCCCTAATGAACGGGAAACAGATTAAATACGTAATTGATGCACCCTGGCTGCTGCTACACACACCCTGTACCATGAAGAAGGTAAAGAGTACCGTAAATAATGAAGTCTGTAGAAGAGCAGCTATATTTAAGGCGGGGGTTTCCTGCAACTCGACTCGATCCCGATAATGCCACTGGTTTTGAAGATCCTCTATTTAATTAGAAGAGAAAACTTGATGCAGGTCAAGAAGGCTTAGCTAATGCATAACCATTATATTTTTTGAACACTTTTCAACTAATTCTTTTTTCTTGCTTTTAGCAGTTGAACAACACCTAAGACTAAAAAAAAGTATAGTTAGGCAGTTGATTTACCAAAAAAAACTTAACCAAATACTACGAAGTAGAAACTATCTTGCTGCAATCTTGCTAGTGTACCCAAAATTCCGAGTAAAAGGCTCCCACTAAGTCTTGCATGATAAGCACCCAGAAATTAGCCTGATGCAGGTCAATGCAGAAGAGATATTGTTAGCTTTGATGAGAAATCGTTGCACCCTTTTTGCTGCAAAGACGGTTAAAGATGACGGTCTTCATTATTTACGGTACGCTGTACCTTCTTTAAGGTACAGAGTGTGTGTACCGAGCAAGGGGGTGTACCCAGTCACGCCCTTATATTTCCACTATAGATTTGACTAAGTCCGATTGAGTGCAACTCAAAGTTTCGGTTAACTCCGATATTTCCAGAGTTTATAAAATTGTGGTGGATTTGTTTTCTTAGTGGTCGTTTCTCTTCATTGTATTTTCTCATTTACGGCAGGATTATCGACGAGTGCCGAGTGATAAAACACTCGTCTCCCGAGCAAACCATTTATCCGAAGATTGAGTGATTGGGCGTCTCGACGTAAACCCAAATACACAGGATAATGAGAACAAAGGCAAGGGAGAAACTGCCGACAATATTTCCCTGATCCGTCATACTCTTGTGACTCCACCCAAAGTAAGTTTGGACGCTCATACGCACCATAGGTCCCAATTGACTAGCCAGAAAGCCACCTAGAAACAGCGACGCGAAATAGAGCGGAGTACCGTGGGTAGTAGCTGCATTGTTGTAGCCCGCGAAGTAGCGTACAGTGTCCCATATCATGCCGAAAACCATCGCCAGAAACACTAGCAGGTTAGGTAGTTCCATGATACTGTTGCCTCCAAGAGCTCCTGTGTTAGCCCATGCTGCCTCTTTACCCGTGAATTTCCAGTAAATTGTCTCAAACACAGCCATAACGTGTACAAACGCGTAGGAGAACCACGTCTGCTGACTCCGTAGCACATCATCATTATCGACGGTACGGTTCGACAATGCCGACAAGATACTCTGGGCGACGATTTTCGGGACGAGAGCCATCAGCAAACGCAGACCAGACGTATAAATCGGTGCTTGTCCAGTATAGAGGAAGTAGCCAGTGATGTAGAAGAAGAAGATGGCTGGGAAGGAACCAATCGGGTACACTGTGAGATTCATAAAGAAAACCCAGCGCATAAACTTGTTGATCTTGCGCTTCGGTGGTAGCTCCACTTGTGGGGGCGTCCACTCGGGATCCACCATACTCTTCTTGTTACGCAGAAAGATCTGAAAGTTCCCTTTGGCCCAACGCTTCCGTTGAGCGAGAGCAGCAGCCACCGATTCTGGCACCGCGCCCTCGGCTAAACGAATGCGATCAGCTTCCTCACCTTCTAGATCCTTTCGGAAATAATATCCCTTCCATCCTTTATCGACCATCATTTTGCCCGTGTACGCATCTTCAGTGAGCGAACCATACTGAATACCGCATACAGAGTCCAGCGCTTCACGTCGGAAGATGGCGTTCGTCCCAGCAAACGACGCACAGTCATAACCATCCATCCCAGTCTGCGCTGAATCAAAGAACGTCGAGTTGCGGTGACCACAGGGGTCACCAAGGCGCAATTGGAGGCAGTCTTCGAAATATTGCGGCGTCTGCACGTAGCCAACTTGGTTCACCGACACATGATCCGAGTAATCATCAGCAGAAACATTGACGAATTGAGTACTGTCCCGTCGACTCACAGCTCGGTTGCATTTCCGACACAATCCTTTGGCTTGATTGATTTTACTGCCACAGCTGGCGCACATCATGCGCTCTGACACGGTATTCTGCGTTTGACGACGGTGAATACTAGACTTGACGTGACCGGACGAGTTGTAGCAGTCCTTGGAGCAATACATGATCTGGGCTTCCGGGACGCCGGCTGCTTGGCACAGAGCACAACATATTTTACCGATATCGCCACACCCAGGCGCACAGCATCGCGTGATCTTGGAGTTCTGAGGCGCATCAAAGAAGAAAGGAAGCGTTGCCTGAATGAACATTTCGTGGGGTTTCATGTCATTATCCAGAATAATGGCATACCGACCACAAGCCCCTTCATTGTACAATACATTATTGATGTTTCCGGCCTTCGAGTGATGCACTGGCGGCTTGATACGACCCACGAACGTGAGCTTTGGCAGGCCGTGATAGTGATAGTCGTCACGCACAGAGCCTACGGCACAGTCAATGCGATTGACGATGCGCGGGTTCGCGTTGGTCGGCATCTTGACAGTCGTGTGTTCTTTGCGCCATTCATCTACTTCGAGCTCATAGGATTCACACACGCGATCGTACATGAATTGGGCGATTTCATGACGGACATCGCCCGCATCTTCAATCACACCAGTGTTGACACTCACTTTGGGGACGAGGGACCCAGCCTCCCACTTTGTCTTGCAGTATCCATCGTCACAGATCCATACATGGAATAGATGAGGCGGATAGTCCAAGTTCATGATCTTTTCTAACGTTGCGATCGTGTCATCCGCAGGCTCCGCATAGTGACATAACAAAATATCGACCGTTGGCCACTACATCGAACGAGAGGAAGAAGAGCGTTATGATCACAATACCTGGTACGTCACAACACAAAATCTTACCTTTTCGGGAGGAAAATGCGGCTCAAAGTCACGGAGATAGCGCGCGCCACGACGTACAGGCTTCCACATGCCCAAGTAATAGAGGAATCCCAACGAGATACTGATAAACTCGGCCAAGTAGAACAAAAAGTACGAGATCCAGTCACCAAGTTTCGGTTCCTTGAAACACTTGACCTGGTCAATACCAGCAGACCAATGGTACCAGTTTGGAGGATCCCACATTCCGTTAAAAGGTTTATCGCCGCACTGTAGTGGGTCAGCGTATAGTAATTGAATTTCATCACACGTGGCGGTCTTGACCTTGACATCACATGGCTCAATACCGAGGGGAAACCATAGTACGATCCCTGCTAGTTCAATCAGCGCCGTGATGACAAAGATCACGTACCAGAGACGATAACTGAATCGCCCCTTCATTTCATACACGCGAACATTCGGTAGTTCACGCTTGACGACGTTCCCTGATCCGGACGACATGATTGTAAACTCAAGGGCGTCGAACCACATGGTAAAGTCCTGATCCGTCTCGGGACACATGAGCCACGCACGATGACGTGTATGGATAACGATGCCCTTAGCAGGAAGATCGAGGCGTTCACTTTGTTCAAGTTTAAACGCATCACGCAGATCGATGGCACCAACGACTAGCTCGCCGTTGCGGGAATTAAAGTACTTGCGACAGTCGACATCATTATGGAAATAGTACATTTTGGCCCCCTCAAGCGCAAAGTAACGTTTACGCCAGCTTTTGGCCACGGGTCCTTTAAACTTTCGACTGCCTTGCTTGTGCATCCATCCATGCACTGAGATCTTGCCGAGATCCTCATGCCCCTTGGGTTTTGTGAGCTCACTAATAGCAGCCTGCGTTTCCATTGTATATTGGGGAAGAAGCGGTTTACCCGGACCTGAGGCGGTTGAGAGCTGCTGATGATACTGCGCACCGGAAAGAGGCGTCTGGTCGTATTGAGCGTCTTCCGGCAGCGCGCTAAGGTCAGGAGGTTGCCGATTGGCCATGGAAGGAGACTTGCTTGTTCCTCAAGACTTTTTTTGTATACAGTGCTACCTCTGAGCAAATCAAATCAGCTGGTTGATAGAGCTCTAAGGGGGAGAGTATTGACTCACTGACTGAACTCACGATAATAGGACAATGAAGAACGCTACAAGACAAACTTTGGGCTTCTATCTCAACAGGACGATACAAGAAAACGCCAGTGTGGCATAGACGGTCGACAACATTGTGATTTATATATGCGAACTGACAAGGTATTTAAAATGATAGGACATTGTATCACGTGACAGATAGAACGTATACGATAAAATATGACAGAATATTGATTTTACTTTTGCCGGACCTCTGGGAGAGGGGCAAGAGGAATGTGCAGTAAAGACTGGACGTGGATACTGCATTTGAAAATCTTAATTTGCGTGGCTGCAGTTGTTAACTGCAGCGTGGAGGCTCTTCGTTAAGTACAGTGTACTTATCAAGCAGCACTTGTACACATTGGGTGCTCGCGATTCATCCTAGAGCTGAGGTTACGTCATTTGCGCTCTCAATCTATTGCTGGAAGTGCGAACGTCGCTTGCGGCCTACTGTTAATTGTCCAAGAACGACGAAAATTCCCGTCTGGATCAGCTTAAAAAGCAACGTGTACATGTGCTTGTTAGCGCACGATATACATGTATATGTTGAGCGCGACTAGCAAGAAGCGTGTCGGTGTGCAGTTACAGTACCGGTACAAAACCGGTATTTGGCACTTTGACTTCAACATGCTGGGACACGATTGCAGAATATGAAGCTCAAGTTGCGCCTTCAAGACCTGTCAATTGACCTCATCGCTCTCGTGGCTTCATTTGTCTGGGACCTGGACTCTGCATCAAATGCTGGTCATGTGGAGGTCGTCCAGCTACTTCTGTACTTTCAAGTCTCGAGCCCTGTCCACTGCAGTTGCCGAGCTATCAACGCCGCAGCTCAAAATGGATTTTTGGACATTGTGCGTGCTCTGCACTCGAGCGAAATCGCTTTTTGCTCAACTTTTGCCATGAACATGGCGGCCGCCAACGGACATCTGGCTGTGGTTGAGTTTCTACATTTTCATCGAGTTGAGGGTTGCACAGGTTACGCAATGGATGCAGCAGCTTCCAAAGGACATTTGGACATTGTCAAGTTCCTGCACTTCAATCGACGAGAAGGCTGCACCACTGCTGCGATGGATTTGGCTGCGGCACAGGGGCATCTGCACGTGGTCAAGTTCCTCCATCGATATCGTACAGAAGGAGCTACCATTGCTGCTATCGATAGAGCAGCGCAAAACGGACACTTGCAAGTTGTGCAGTTCTGCAAAGAATTTCGACAAGAAGGATTTTCTCAGTTGGCCATATTATGGGCTAGTGCCAACGGGCACATGGATGTTGTTCGATACCTGCAGTCATCGTGGAGCCCATCTGGAGTCTTATTCCTTTGACATACCTCAACTTAGTGGCTTAATTGCAATAAATATTAATACTACTCCTCCCACCGTAATTAGTCTGTGTGCGAAAAAAGTCTGGGTTCGGAAGTAGTCTGGCACAGACTAATTAGGTGAAGAAAATTAGTGAGCTCTCAAAACTTCCTAATTAGTCTGGCACAGTTGGCCCCCTGCACCATAACGAAGCTACAACGTACCGTAAAGAATGATGTCAAAAGCAAGCAGCTTCACAGAGGGCGGGGGCTTCCTGCAAATCGATCCCGCTGATATCAATGGTTTTGAGGACGCTCTTGCTGAAGTAGAGATATCTTAAGAATGATTGATACAGGTCAAGAAAAATTAACCATTATATTTTTGAACACTTTTCAACTTGTTTTTTTATAAATCTTTCATAACTCTGGTAATAAAATCGTACCAATATAGATTTAGGCAGCCAAAAATGATGATTGCGAAGGTCTTCGCAATCATCTAGCGCGTTGATGTCAAACAAAGGATATTGACAATCGCGCTTGGTGTGCCCACCACTTCCGGGCACAAGTGTCCATGCTGGGGCCCAAAACCCCACCTTGTACGGAACATGGCGTTCCGTACAACATGGTGATTCAGAAGCAGCGTAAGCCTCTTCTGCGCGTTGTTTCTTGGCAGGTGGCGATAGACGTCGGTACTTTATCGACCTTTTCTATCAGGCTCGTTATTATACGAACCGGAACGGGTCGCGCAAGAATAGGGACGATAAGGACGCCCTTACTCAAAGTTGGAATGCCTTTGTTGAAAATTACA
>MIQA02009233.1:0-23358 GCA_001887855.2 Sclerospora graminicola | reverse complement strand
TATTGGCAAGGGTGGGCAGTATCACCAGCGACAGTCAAGGTCTATCGGGAATTTGTTGCGCAGCGGAGATTACCACCACTATCAAAGAAGTTCGAGCAGAGGATAGAGGCAAGATGCGACAAGCAAGCAAGTGATTGTAAAGCACAAGCGCAACGATTATGGTGGGCTATATGTTCTATAGGGCTAACGTGGATTTGGAGAATCAGGAACTTAGTGGTGTTCCAAAACGAGCAGTGGAATCAGTTCCAGTACACAGAGTTCATATGGAAAAAGACAATAGAGCAGATCAAGGCAGTCACGGAATTTGAGAAGTCAAGAGCGGGATTGCGTATACAAGGAATGCAGCTTCAGATTTGTTTGGAATGCTTAGTGGAAGTGGACGGTAATCTCAAACAGCGTCAGACCGCATTAATAATTGATCACAAGCGGACGACGACACGTTTTGAGAATATCAAAGCAGAAATACACACATTCATAGTAGCTAATAGTACATAAGACTAAATAGACTACCATTTACTACTACTAAAACACAATTTTACCGGTTATACGGTATCAAAGTTTTCCGAAACAAGGCTGGAAATTTTATATATTGTCAGCACCAGATCCCATTACGGATATATTATCAATACGCGGTTGTACTGAAATCGAGGCTGGTTTATACTAACGACTATACCTAAGCAGGACCTCGGCATACCAAAGTGACTCGCGTAGACACAAGAGCAACTTCAGCACTAGCAGTGCGGACTCGACTCTTCTTCCCGCTTGGACACTGATGTTTCTTTAACAGTTCTTCGCCTTTCTTCAAAATCACGCTACCAATAGACTTCCGTCGAGAGCGCTGGTTGCTCCTTACTATTGCTGCACCCTGCGTCACCCACGGATGTTGCAACGCTGATGCCACGGATACTCTTAAGTTGGGGTTTACTTCAAGTAGACCAACAAGTAGGTCAATACACGTAGCTGGTACATGCCGAAGGAGACCAGTCTCTTGGAGAGCAACCGCAGTACCAGATTCAACGATTCGGTTGAATAGTTTGTCACTGTTGATCGAGGCACGCCGTACCAAAGCACGCTTTGTACATAATGTCCAAAGGATGACACCAAGCGACCAGGCATCGACTTGACGCGCATCTTCAACTTCCGTGACACCAAAGAGCTCTGGCGCCGCATAAGCTTCTTTGGCAACTTGAACAACTCGAACACTGGGTTGATCGTGTTTAAATCTCTGGGCATGGCCGAGATCACTAACCTTCACGACTTCAGATTCAGTTACAAATATATTTTCGGGTGACAGATCTAAGTGTACGATTCCAGCCTTGTGGAGTGCTTGGACACCGTGAAGCAGACCGGTGAAAAGATGGCGTCTACCAGCATCGGTGCAAGTCAGCATCGAAGAGCTTTGAGGCAATACACCGGCCGTTTGAAGCCGAAGTTCTTGTTGCATGATTTCTAGCAAGTCACCGCGGGCACAGTATTCGTGCACTCGATGCAGTCGATCTCCTTGAAGCGTATATCGCTCCAATTTTACGACATTTTCAACATTTGACACTAAAAGATGAAGGTCCAGTTCCTTCAACGCAGCCGCACTTGCACAACGACCGTCCGGGGTAGATGAGGTCATAAGCGTATGCTTATCGACAAAAAGTCGACCTGAAGTTGGACACTCTACCAGATCCACACATTGAATTCCACCAAGACTTTCTTGAATCCGTAAACGCAACTTTAAGGGGGCGTCGGTGGCGATGGTCATCGTTCGGTGACCTTTGCTCCTTTTTTTAAAACTGAAGGCCAACCGTCTGGCTTAAACGCCTAAATTTATCGTGAAGTAACGGCATAGCAGTTGCTTATCTGAAAAAATGTGATTTGGACGCTGTGGCATTGCAAATATTTTTTCTTTAACTGCCAGTGCCGAATTTCCAGCTGTATGCGCATGAGGGGAATGCTTCATGAGCGGTATGTGCGAAAGCAGAGCTGCTATGATAGCATGCATCAGACTTAAATATTTTCACACCATATGAATACGCGCATCAGGGGGTGCTAATGCTTTTAATCCTGACCAAAGGCAACCACTTACGTATAGGTAGCATTACAACTCTTGCAGGCGTTTTTGCACCAACAACAGCTTTTCAGCATTCGAAGTACAAGTGCGAGCTTTCAATCTTCCGCACATCTGTCGAGCCTGGACTAGATGGTTAATATGCTACATGCTATGTATGGCTGGGTCGTCATTATGTCGGAGTTGTGGGACAAGCAACCGTTTCAGTCATAGGCATATTAAGAAGCTGTCTACTGATTCGTAACGAATATGTAGACAAGCCTAAAAGCTATAGATAGGAGTATTTATTTAAGTTATCATGTATTAATAAAAACATTGGAAACGATCAAACCGACGTCTTCAAGATAATTTAGTGTCCACTTTACTGTCGATTCTGGGAATACGTCATGAACGATGCACTCGTAAAAAGTTGTTTTAAAAATACTGTGGTCTACATTCAATACGAACACCGTCTCCGCTACTGGTACTACTAGTACAGTAGCTGATCGGTATCTGCTATCGAAAGTAATCCACATCATTTTTGTGGTTGGTTGGCTGACAATCAATTCATTTCAGACAGTGTGAAAGACCTCAATTCTATTTGTCTAAATCTCAATCTACAGGTATATTGAACCATGGCCCCCACCAAGACTGCGAATGTCGTGCTCGCCCGTGGTATCAACGCCATCTCGCGCAACAGCCTCTCCAAGAAGAATGGCCGCGGCATGATGATCAAAAGTGGCACTAAAAAGGTCACTGCTGTCAAGAAGCCGTCGACTAGAAAGTGGTATCCGGCTGACTACATCCCCAAGCGTTTGCCATCGGCCAAGACCAAGCGTAACAGTGTTAAAACTGCCAAACTGCGCAAGTCCATCACCCCGGGCACGGTGCTCATTCTGCTGTCAGGCCGCTTCCGTGGCAAACGCGTTGTCTTCTTGAAGCAATTGGCTTCAGGCTTGTTGCTTGTGACTGGTAAGACTGGTTTGCTTATGATGCTGCATCGGAGACGACATTCCGATGATGTAAACATGACATTTGGAGAGGCGCACAGCCGGCCCCGTTTCAGTCGTAGCTGCTCTTTGTCTTGTGTCTCGGATTGATCAAATCTTGTGGATCCTTTTGGGGTGAAGATAAGAGGAGATTAAGCTGAGTATGCGTGACTTTGGGAGTGGATATGACTGAGGTGGGGTGGCTTCTTGCCAAAGATTTTTCAGATTATGAGACCTGAGGAATGCTAGCTCTGAGATAGCTATTTTATGCTCGTTTTCGAAAAAATAGTTGCGTCTAACTCTGTTACTTGGACGACACAGGCCCATACAAAGTCAACGGCGTACCGCTTCGTCGCGTGAACCAGTCGTATGTGATTGCCACTTCGACGAAGGTGAACATTGAGGACTTGGAGCTCCCTGCCATTGACGATGCTTACTTCGCCAAGGAAAAGGCCGCAAAGAAGAGCAAGGAGGAGCAGTTTTTCGCCCAATCAAGCGCCGTAAGTTTATGCATCACTTGTGTCTTTCCCGTGTGAGCCTCGAGTATGATTTGGTCGGTGTTTATACACCGTAAATATCCAATCTGTCCACATGAAGCGTCGGCAACATTAAAAAGAGATTGATGAACCCTATTGGGATCTCTCTTGCTCTTAAGTTGCCGTCCGTGGCAGACTATGAGCGCTTGGGATCGCTTGCTTCGGCGTTTAAGTTCCCTATGACTGACCATAAATTTCTATCGCTAGGCCCCTGTCATCCCAGAGCAGCGTAAGAAGGACCAGAAGACTGTGGACTCCGTTTTGATCAAGAAGCTGGAGGCGGAGCCTTTCCTCAAAGCCTACCTGAACGCCAAGTTCACGCTCACCAAGGGCGACCGCGTCCATGCTCTTAAGTTTTAAGTGCTCAAAGTGGCATTGAGAAGACAATATACCTGATGAAATTACTTTGTGGACAAAACTAGTCGACTTTTGCTATACTTTATCCTTATCGTATACTGCCATCGCATCGCCATCATTAAAAAAATATTTATTTTTTATTTTTACATAAAATGCTTGAGAGGACTGAGAAAACGGTCACTTCACTCATCTGAACTTCGTGAGGTAATGGAATAAAGTAGCAGATCCTTAAATGTTGCCGTGAACATGACCAATTCATGATTAGAGTTCAATATTATGACGACTTGGTAAGTTTGCTATAGCTTTCGATCATCCAACGAAGCGTGCGTGCTATCGTATCAATGTCAACCTTGTGGAGTGCGCTTTTAAAAAAAACATGAAGGGTTAACAACCTTGAGCTGGTAATATAGTGAAGAGCAATAACACATCACCTGGCTGGAAGCACAGCAAGATCGTTGGCTTGACGTAACCTGTGAAAATTATCTTCGGCGCCTAGATTACCACAATCACAGGATCATGAAACGAAGGATAATAGCACGGAAGGAACATATTTTTTTCTCTTACCATCCTCATCCATCTTGTTGGCAACAATAAGGGAAGGACGCGAAGAGATACCTGGAGCATACAGCTCCAGCTCCTTTTGAAGGTGTGAGAAATCTTCCAGCGGATCACGTCCTTCGGAGCCCGCAGTGTCAAGAACGTACATTAAAATCTACACCCAAAGTTGGTCACTAATCGTTTAAGAAGCGAGTTTGTGTAGCATACATTTTGTATACCTTTGTGCGTTCAATGTGGCGCAAAAAGTCATGACCGAGACCAACATTCCGGTGGGCTCCATCGATGAGCCCAGGGATGTCTGCGACGCTGAACCGAAACGTGTCTGGAAATTCCACAATTCCCACGTACGGGTGAAGCGTCGTAAAAGGGTACGGCGCGATCTCGGGGGTAGCACGACTCAAGGCACTCAGTAACGTTGATTTGCCAGCATTCGGGTAGCCTACAAGACCTACGTCAGCGATCGTCTTGAGCTCCAGCTCATAGTATTGTGATGTTCCTGGCTGGCCTGTCGTTTTGTTCTCTGGCATGTGCTTGCGTAGACGCCCAAAGTTGGTCGTTTTGCCTGCTAAGATACGATTTCCAAGTCCTGGTTTGCCCCCTTTGGCAGCAAGAAACGTTGCACCGGATGTGTCGAGATCGGCTACGACTTCCATCCTGTCGACAATCTCGTACTCGCCATTTTCCAACTCACGCTCGTAGCGCTCCACACGCTTGATCAAGGTACCACACGGCACCTTTACGCGACAATGCTTGCCTCGTTTTCCAGCAGAATCATTTGCTACATACAACCCATACATGAACACCATGAGAACACACCATCTCGCTTTTCATATCCACGTAATGCCCTGTCAATCAATACCCATCAACTTTCTGTTCACGTACACATGCCGTTGGCCCCTGCTCCTCCCTTAAAATGATGCACGGCATTTGCCAAGTTTTGCATTCGGTCGCAAGCTTCGATCACAACGTCACCTCCAGCTCCACCGTGTCCACCATTAGGACGTTTGCGTAAAGCTGATTCGGAAAAGAAACTGGCACATCCATTGCCTCCATGTCCACCAGTTGCCTTGAAACGAACACGGTCGACAAAGCGCCGCTTGGAGTGCTGGGCACGACGCACTCGCACTTTTTGCTTGATATGCTCTTCTATTTTCCGAACACCCGTGGACGCTTCGTCGTCCAATGTCCAGTCTTCAATGTCGTCGATGTCGTCCCAATCCAATTCCAACTCCTCGTCTTCTTCATCGTTATTGACGTCTCTTGTATAGAATGAATGGACAGAGGAGCACTTGGCAAGAGCGCGGCGATGTAGTGGCCCCACCGATAAGCCTCGAAATAGGTTAAGCATGTTGTACGAACCGAACTTAAGGAATATGTTGATAAGCAATCAATAAAAAACTTAAGATGCCACGAGAAGATAATGACGATTTCAACCGTTTGTATAGAGAGGAATCTTTGTGACATGCATCGTGTTACTTCAGAGTGTTCATGGTACTAAATGTAATGAATCAGGTATGAACGGCTAGTGACGAAGAAGCAGCGTGTAATTAACCACGTGGCCAAGCCTCATGTGGACACTACTATACGTCTGGACGACATTCGAAAAAGAGAACACGATGCACGTGTCTTCCATACTCTGAAACGACTGCGATTGGCTAGAAACGTACGCGGTCTTGCGTGGTTAAGTCGCTGTAGTCCCCATCGCCTCGCGTTTCAACTCGTTACTGCTACTGAAGAGGAAACATGCCATTTGTTACAGCGATACCGAACGATGCGACGCCAGTACGCAAAAAGGATAGCGAGACAAGAGCGAGTGCCTTGTGGAATAAAAAAAGGCATGAGACTGGAGCAAGTGGCAGCTCGGTACTGTTCATTGCATTATAGGTGCTACTATGGCATGTACATGGCTGACAGGGATGATTTGACGCCGCGTAGATTGTATCTTGATCGAGCTATCGAGTTTCATCCAGACAGCGTGACGACAGTAGAGGGAAACTATCGCGTCATGGACGATCTCTTGTTTTTTTCGCCTCCAAATGCAAGAATTTGGTCTCGAATTGGCCATGCAGAGAGAGACAATGTCGTCGCGCCTCCTCCCTTTCGGTGTGGGCATTAAGTTCGGTACCATGTTCTAGGAAGACCATGCATTGATCAGATAAATACGCCATGATCTAGCTTTGAACTCCTGGGAAACTTAACAAAGATATACTTATTGTCCCCCACTTGCTTGCGAATGACGACTTAATAGCCGGGTCTCTGTGGCCCCAGCATGATCATCTTTGGAGAAGGCAAAACCATGATTGACCTTTTGAAGTGAGGTTCGATGCTGAAAGGACCGTTCATTCGTCGGAAGCACTGTGCCGTTCTTGTTTGTCGCTCGTTTATCGTGTAGACGTCGAACTGGTACAGCTACCGACGCATTGCTATGGTCATTCCATTGCAATAGCTCATGGTCGAGCTTAAACTTGATCACCTCCTTTGCCAGGTGCCAATATTCCGGGAAAAAGGTAGATTTAATGCCATTCAGTAGATGGATATACGAAAGAGCCGCTACGGGGACGAACAAACACATGAGCCAAAAAGACGAGAGTTCAAAGGCCTGCTCAAACGTGTACTCCCACGTGAGATCGGCGAAAAACGTCACGTGACTGCAAACTAAGGCCACGATGAGCCACATCACGATCGAACCGAGATAGAGAAAGTGGTTAAAGACGGAAAAGTTGTTTTGAAACATAAAGAGCTTCAAGTTGGCGACAAACACGACCAGAGTAAAGACAACAAACCCTACTAACCACATGGTCGGACTCGCGCCCCCAAATCCAGCCTCTTCGAGGCCATATAGCGTCATAAACGTGATAACGAGACTCTCCATGATAGCCCCTAGCACCCAAATCGAGAAAAAAAGCGGATTGATGTCTTCATCCCGAGGTCCCGTCGCGTATAATTTTGGGAAGGCCATTGCAACGTCATCGCTCACATCTTGATCCAAAGTCGCGGTCGCCACGATCGGAATGGCAGTGAGAGCAATGTTGTAGAGCTGTGTCCCGCTTTCGAGAAAAAACTTTTGCCCCGAATATCCACAAAGCAATGTATACCAGTACTGAGCCGCCGTGAAGAGAATGTTCTTGTAGAAAATATAGAGCACGAGTTGCGCCATCCGACGATAGTTCCAGCGGCCATGAACAAGCAACAAACGCTGCAAGAATCGGAATTGCGCGATAGCGTAGTCGCTGGAATTGACCGCTTGCATGCCTTCTTGTCCTGAAATGCCGACGCCCACATGGGCTTCTTGGATCATCGAGACGTCGTTGGCGCCGTCTCCGATCGCTAACGTACGCACACCAGGCACAAACTCTTTGACCAAAGCGACCATTTCCGCTTTTTGAGCAGGAGAGACTCGACATGCAATCACAGCTTTGCAGTACTGCGAGAACTCGGCAAGTAGTGGACGGCACGATCCGTGGAGCGCAAACATGAGCGTCTCACCGTCCACCACGAGTGCCATTTCGCAAAGATTCCCTCTCGTGCTCGGAGGCAAAGCTTTATACGCAGCGACATCGGCACTACGAGCGTCGATTTCACTTGAAAAGATACTTTCCAGTACCTCGGCGTTCGATGCATTCTTCGCGTTCAGTACGACAAGTTTCATGTCATTCGTAATGAGCTGACAAGCAAAGCCAATGTTGATCGCCGTTTCTTCCTTATCCCCCGTGAGGACCCAAATCTTGATACCGGCGCATGCTAAATTGGCTATCGCGTCTGGAACACCCGACTGCAGCTTGTCTTCGATTGCTGTGGCACCAAGCAGCTCTAACTCTCTCTCAATTTCATTCATACACTCATCGATAGCATTTGGAAGGTCCTTTTTCCGTTTGTCAATCTCGTCCAGATTGTTCTGTGCGTCATGAAAACGTCGTGCCCATTGCGCATAATGTTCGCCTTGAATTTCACGAACAGCAATGGTGAGGGTGCGAAGTCCATCTTCAGCGTATTGATCAATGTGACGTCGTGTGATTTCTTGGAGTTGAGAGGACGCCGATGTATCGTTGTCCTCCTTTTTTAACATGCCATAGATGATGACATCAGCACCTTTCGAGTACAAGAAGATCCGACCATTTGGATGACGAATGATCATGCTCATGCGCTTTCTCGTGCTGTTAAATTCGAGCACATCGAGTATTTCAAACTTCTGGTCAATGCCACGAACTTTAACGTGCGCAAAGCCAGGGGACCGATTCACAAACTCGTATCCAAAATACCCAGCTCCAGCCACCAAGGCCTGCTCATCGGGCGACGACGCCGAGAGGGTGACAGTAGTCGAGTTTTCATGGCGTTCGGGGATGACCGTATGGCATACGGCCAGATGTGTGAAGAAGCTGTCGATGCGTCCTTGTTGCAGGGACCCCGAAGTTCCTTTCATGTCGTTGAACAACTCGGGACCATCAAAGTTCACGTACGGAACCTTGGGTCCCTTGAATTCGGTCGCAGTTGCTGGCAGAGGCTTCCCTGCTCGCCTAAGCGCTGCTAATCCAATTTCAGTGGTTCCTGTGCCATACGACACTCCACCAATCGAACACTTTCGAAATTCCATCACATTGCACGTGAGTGTCCCAGTCTTGTCGGAGAACATGTACGAAATCTGTCCAAGCTCTTCATTAAGTGACATGGATCGCACGAGTGTCGGTGTGTCCGACTCGGAGTGATACATGTTACGATCCCACTGGATAAATTGGGCTTGAAGGTACTTGACCATACTCATCGAGACAGCCAAAGAAATGGGAACAAATTGATACATGAGTAAAAGATAGTAAAAGAGCATGATGAGCCAATCGACAAAGACACTGTTCTCGGACACGCTCAAGTTGAGATACCATTCGGCGCCATGGTGCGAGTTCCAGACCGCAGCTCCTGTGGCACCAGCAGCACTAAAGACGACGAGAAAGACGAGTAACACGACCGTGTACTGATTAATGGACCTATCCATGGAACTCATTTTCGATGGCGGCGCCGAGTTACTCATCATAATCTTCGTGTCTTTCCCCGTGTTGAAGACAATGCCATGGACCCATTGCGTGTTCCGAATCGTGCAACCGCGCAGAATGATACTCTCATACGGCACCGAAGCCTTTGCCTTATTATCCAGCTCCAAGACACCTTGAAAACTGTTTATCGCATTGTTGGGATGTTCACACCGGATGACACCTTTCATCTGGACTAAATTATCGATTGTATGCATCGTTGCGAGCGTACATTCCATCGCAGAACGGACTTTCAAGTTGGTTTCTCCATCCAACGATTTCGTTTCGACGTAACAAATGCCAGTGGGAGGTTGGTTGGAGACTTCACTTACTGCAAGTAAAAGCATATCGGCCGGTACGTTTCCTCGATTTTCGACCTTGATTATGTCCCCTACGACAACATTTGCCCACGTGGCTTGTTTAAATGTTTTCGCTTCGCGATCAAGCACGAAGGCAGGACTTGCATTTGCTATACTGTCGGCATGGTGGCGTTTACGGTCTTCGAGGATGGCAAACACAGCGTCAACTACGATGATGAATAGAAGCGGTGGTAATGTCGATGGTTGTCCATTGGAATTACTGATATACGGGATGCATTGCAAGATGCAGATAAGGAGGAAATAGAGATTAGAAAGTTTCCGAAAGCTCTCGAATAGAAACTTGGGCAAAAAGCTTGCTGCGGTATATTTGGACGTGACAATAAAATTGCTACAATAACCAGCTTCTGCGTTGCGGGAGCCGTCACTGAGATGAACGACTCGATAGCTTCCAGCGTGTGTCGCCGCTCTTTCACCCATGTTATAGAAAAAAGTAAAAGAGTCAACGGAGGAAGCAAAGCAATTGAGGCTAACTAATTTGAGATGAAGACAAAGGAGTTTCGAGCATAGTGAGGCCTGTTACCTATTTTTAAAGCGAAGATTCGCAACACTTAAAGCGACAAGGTTCGTATCATTCATTATCTTTTCTTCTTGTTTCACAACTGTAGAATGAATGTCACTTCAACTTCATGTATCGGGTGTTGCGCGCCACCACTTCATTTCTGATTTTACTAACTTGAACGCATGTCAACAAAGACCCAACGCGGACACCGGCGCAAACTCCGCTTTCATTCCGCTCCAAACACTGCTCCTGTGGTGACTGTCACACTGGAGAGCGCACCGAAGCGGCCAGTTAAGCGACGAAAATGCCAACAGCGCACTCGTCGCGTTAGCCCAACGCCATCTCGTCCTAGAAGCACTTTTCGATCGGCCCTGGCAGAGGTGAGATGGACTGATATTGAAGAACGATTCGCTGCAGCGAAGAGTCTAGGGGAAATGTAAGTCGCCAAAACCGACGAAATGGATTGTAAACGTGCCAACATACGGCTGTTGATTTGGATAGAACACGCATTGTGCTGCAATTTTTCAAGGAGCATGAAAATCTGCAAGGCGCCAAGTCTAGCCCCGTGTTTCCGATTTTTATTTCATCGAGCGAAATCTACACGATGAAGGGTACATCACTTTGTCGTATTCGTTGCATGGCGCTTTCCATTCTGATAGTTGCTGCTTAGTGCCGAGGAAAAGACGAATTTACGACGTACTGCACGTGCTAGAAGGTATGGAAATTTGAGCTCAGTATATTTTTAGTAAAAGAATGCGGACGCGATTGACACGTATACGCTTATAGGCATTGGAGTGATCAAGCGTGCCCGCTGTGATGAGGGGCGAAGAAGCAAGAGCGGCTACTTTCTTTATTACGGGAAGGCTGCGTCGGTACAACATTTGGCAGAGATAAAAAACATCTCAGCTCAAACGATAGCGGAATTTCGACAGTCCCGGTATCCAAAACTGACGAGCGTGGTAGAAGAAGACAGCGCAATCGTAAAATTTTTCGAGAAGCAAGCAGCAGTTGAGAAATGGCCCTGTTTGGTGACTACGACGGTCTGCTTTCTCGGCCTCTTGTTTCAGCAAGATTATCAGATTGGAATGACGTTGCCTGCCGTTAGCAGCCGTCTCATTGAAGCGAGGAATTTTGTTGGTCCATCGAAACCGAGCTCACCGTGGATCGGAACTCCATACAATGACATGCATCGCCGCGTGTACGATGTCACGTCCATTTTGGTGAGCTGCAACATGATCAACACGTCACTCGAGTCATCTCGTGATCCAAGCGGCAGCTGTTTTCCACGAAAGTATGTTCGGTTCAATTACAGTATTTTCACGGATCCAAGGGTGTTGTTTGCAGCCCGAGACTCTGGGTCGCAGAGGAGAATCTCGACCTACGAATCGACGTTGGGCGTAATGGGAACGACATCTCGTCGTGTCAAAAGCCCCGTGCCGCGATATGCGAATAACCGCTTGATTTCGACGCCAGTGGCAGGCTGGCAAAGTATGGACGCTGGAACGGCGGTGGCTACATCGCCCACTTTTTCGTCAGCAGTTCTTGGAATGTCCGATGCTCGCAAAAATGATACGGCAAATCAGGGATCATTTTGCTATGACGAAGCTACGAACATCGCATTACAATGTGGTACAAAACCGTTGAAATGCCGACTGATAGGACAATCCGAACCCCATGTTCAAGATCTCTTCTCTCCACTAGGTAAAGCGCAGGTTAAGAGTGACGAATGGTATGATGAATCACTGAACCAGCTTGGAGTTTATGATGCCCACAAGTTGGAGTGGGACTTAAACTGGCAGTTTAAGGATTCTTGTCGCGAAGGCGGCTGGGGCTTACATGCTTCAACTCCAGTGTCTCCTCACACACTGGGACAGCGATCACAAGACGAAATGGGATTCGGATTGATTTCTCATGAAGTTACTTTTGTCAAAGACGTATCTAGAAGTACATGTAGTGACTGAGGCAACAACGGATTTATTCGTGATAGTGACTGAGGCAACAACGGATTTATTCGTGATAAAACGACAATCACTTACTAACTGCGTTTATTGAGTGTTGTGCCGTGGAGCATACCAATACACATATCGGTAACCATAACATTGTTATCAAACGTTAATGTCAACTTGGTTGTGTCAGAGCTGGTGTTTCGTCGATATTGTCCTAGTTCTCATTAAGCGAATCGTTCATACCTACTTATTTACAGCCGTAAATGTATCTCTAAATCCATAACCCGCTGCTGCTTACTGGAATCTTTTTTACTTCGGAGCTGCTACGAATTCCATGCGTCCTATCATTGTCGTAATCCTCCGAGTCTTCCTCCTCGCTGCTGTCTTCATCTTCGTCGTCGGTAGAGCAGCCACTGGCCCTGCGTACGAGTTTCTCTGCCCGTTCCTTTGCAACAAACGACTCGTGCATTAAAGTTTCAGCTCGATTTCGTGCCAAAGTCGCAGCGAGTTGGCTCTCAACAAATGTTGGCACATTGTTTGCATCCAGAGTAATCGTCTCTAAGTGCAAGTTCACATCCAATGCATCAAGCAGCATCTTGGCTCCTCTCCACGTAATTCGGTTATGCACGAGCTCGAGCGACTTCAGTGAGCAGTTGCAACGAATTGCTTTTGCTAGCGCCTCGGCACCTCGATCAGTGATCAAGTTGTTCCTCAGACACAAATATGTCAATGAATCGTGTCCATATAATGCCTGTGCTAATGCCTCTACTCCTCGATCACTGATATTGTTTCCATACAGCTCTAGCGACGTAAGAGTTGTGTTTTCGCACAACATTTTCGAGAGAGCGATCGCACCGTCATCTCCAATCGCGTGATCTCGAACAACCAGCTTTCGAACAGTATGATTAGTCGCCAAAGAACGCGCAACCAGCGCACATCCTTCGGACCCGAGTCGCTTATTGTACTGAGCCAGAGTCGAGAAATCGAGCTCACTTACGTCACCATCGTTTAAGTGAATACGCTGCATGATGCAGCCAAGGGTTGAACCTGTAAAATATATAGCAACACTCGAAAGTATTAGGTTGCCCAACAATGCAGCGTTGTGATCAACAACTAACCTTGAACCAGCGAAGAATACCGTGGTGATGGTATTGATTGCGAGCTAGTGCTGTATCGTGGCGATTCACTCGTACGGATGATAGACGAGGCGAGTCCTCCCGACGGTGAGGCTCCTGTTACACCAGAGACAGGTTCTTGCTGGAGGACGTCTGGCTTGTCGCACTCAGGTCTATCAGCAGCAGTCTCATTGTCAATGGAAGGTACTTGACTCGGATGATTCTCGCTTTTCTCATGTAAGTCGTCAGTTTTTTTCTCTTGCTTGCAATCCTTCGATCCTTCACTATGATCCTCCACTTTCGGACCGTGCTTTCGAGTTTTTAGCGGTGAAACCACGTCACCTGACTTGATTTTACTTGTTTTGGGTGGAAGTTTCGCCTGGACAACGGCTTTCGACCGTAATAATAAGCGGTTGCGATTGCCCGGTTGGTGTCGGCTGACAAATTGGCGCCAGTACCGCTACGGAGATAATCATGACATCATAAATTTATCAAAATAAGAGATAACGCAGTCAGAAACTGGGATTTAGGTACATTCCAGACGCTTTACCTCATACGAGCACTGATCGCGGCGAAGGTTGATGATGGGCATGAGCAACGACATTTCGTCTCCTTATTGCAAAATGTCTCTTCGATATTGCAACTGCGTCACTTGTGTTTCCGCTCTACTGTACATACGGATACTAAGGCAAAGCGTGCACCAAAATCCGATGGGGAAACTTTAAGCATCCTTGTCATGATAGGGGTTTTGCAGTGTAATGCATAGTAAGATCTGGCTACTGACTGAGCTGCTTTTACATAGGTGCAATTTTGCGTAGCTTACCTCAAGGTCGTTTTAACTACTTCCACTCGGCAAGAACAAATTAAGAAAGGCAAGAACCGAAGCAATCAAAATGATCAAACCGTTTTTCTGGCAAAATCCTCTAAGAGAAACTTATTCAAAACCAAAATATGGAGTTTTGAAGGTTTTTTGAGCAAAGTAGAAGTCACATAATTAGCTTCTGGTTATGCTTGGACAAAGCGGCTTAAGGTAAAGAAGCTTGGCGAGCATCTGGAGGGTGTTGTCGCAGGTATTTCCAGGCGAACATTGGGACTTGGTGACAAATCTAGTCGTATCTGTATTCCAGATGCCTAATGCGTTCAAAGTGAATATTTCGCACCGCCAAGCTGCCATACTATTTGTCGCTAGAAAGGATCCGAGAAGATCCTGGACGAAACACCTTGGCGCTTGTCAAGGAAAGTGGTTCAAATGAGCAGCTTATTGTGGAAAATACTATGAAATATGATGCGCCAAGATTGAAGCTTGCGTTGATGATGCAGTACAACCCACAATGCCAATACTATCTCAAGAGTTAATTGCGTGGGCTCAAAAGATTGACGAAGACAGCCAAAGGTCAAGAAAACCCCAAGAGATGTTCAGTGTATTCTATGAACGAAGGTAGGAATAAAAGAGTTTGCTACGGATGTGGCATCTTTACCACGACTATCCTCGGCAAGACCGCAAAAAGAAGCCGAAAAGAAACGCCAGAAAGGGTCGTCCAAACGACAAAAGGAGCTGAACATCGTTTCGCGTTGGCGACGGTCGAAGGAGGCCAAACGTTATCACAAAGTTCAGTACACTGCTAAGTTTTGAATACGATTTTTGGGTGATTGACAGTCGCTACCTAATATCTGATGAAAATTTGTTCGGTGGAAACGAAGAGCTTCTAACTTTACCCGATGGTTGTTCGCTACAGGTTACAAAGGTTGACAAGGTAACCTTGAAGAGCAACTCGAATTTGGACACACCAACTTGTATCACCATTTGGAGGTATATTTTGCTCCAAAATTGGCTAAGATCCTGGTATCACTCGGGTGGTTGGTTGTATGTTGCGAGATAATGGAAAGACGATGGTAGTAATATTTCAAAGGAAAGTCTTATTTCGTATTGAATGTTCGGGTCTGATGTTGTTGCGCGATTACAAACGGACAGGCCAAACAGTTTAGTAAAACTTTTTTCTAATTGGGTTATGAATGCTGCGACCGAGTAAGCGGAAAATGATGTTCAAGAAGGAACGTTTCATCATTTGCACACTCGATTAGAACACCTAGCCTACGAGGCTGTCGAGAGGCTGGCTATGGACCCTGTGTCAGGCATCAGAATTACACGCCCAAATTGCCTGACCTGTGCAGAAGGAAAATGCCACAAATTGAAACAATCACCGAATGATTTGGGGCGAAATTCGCCGATTGAGGGGTATTTTGTAGGGAACTTAAGGGTTCCATTACTCCACGGGACAGGCATAGAAATAGATTTCTCGTTTGTGGTTAACTATACAAATGATGTTCGGGTTTTCTCTGCTTTAATAAAGCTAGAACAGCGAATATGTTAGAGTATTTTTTTTGTGTTGGTTCAAAAACGAGGTTAACGTATAAACGTTCTCCGTACCGATGGAGGTGGAGAGTTTTGAAATGTCGATTTGTTTTGTAAGCAAACTGGCGTGCGTCGACAGATCACGGAGGCTGGAAGCCCGGCTTCCAATCGGAAAGCAGAGAGAATTAGCCGAGCCATTTTCAACATGGTTCGGTGTATGATTTTTGGTTCGAGTGTGCTTTTTTTACAGAAATTTCTGAGTATGCGACCTATATACTAAACCGCAGTCCAACAGGGTCCAACCCCGGAAGGGTATCTCCAATTCACATGTTGACCCAAACATCGACCGCCGTTCACGGTATAGTCACCATGCATGGTTTGGAGAGACCCGGAGAAGAAATCTCTGGTCAAAAACCCAGAGAAGGCCTCGTTAATCGGTTAAAATGATAAAATAGAGGGCTACAAGTTCGTGTTCTTAAAGGATAGGGTGGTGACGCCCAACCGACATGTGACTCAGATTGAGATGCTAGGTGACGAGATAATAAAACAGCTAATAGAAGCCAAAGACATCAATCTAGAAAACATTTATAGAAAAAGAGCGGCACGTGAAAAGCAGAAACCTAAATGCCATTTCGAATTTAGTCCCAGGAAATCTGGAAGAAAACTCAAGAAACACCAAAAGCGGCAGCATTGGAGGGAAAAAATGAAGGAGAAGAAAAACAAGCGACTAAAAACACAGTAGGGACTGGAGGAGTGGAAACAAAGAAACATTTATTTAAGAGTTGGAGACCAAATACACATTGTTCGCATTTGCCGTGACAGAATTGAATGCCTCCCAGGGAAATTTGCGTCTGTGCCTGACCCGATAAGTTACAGTCAATCACACGATCGAACGATGCGGAACACAGGAAATGAAGAAGATGAATTGAAGTTTCTTGAAACGTGGAAGCTTGCCCGTCGTGTAAAAGATAAAATTTCTCTGCCCACTAAAAGGGTATACAAGACAAAGCTGAAGGCGGACGGAACGATTGAAATGTACAAGGCGCGTCGAGTGGCAAGAGGAGACAAACGATATTTGGTGAGGACGTTTTCAAACGTAATGGAAATTAATAATTTGAAGATCATCTTGCTTAAATTTGGGGTGTGCACGGCGATGTACCGAGTGTCTATCCAAAGGCAAGAACCGAGGAAGGTAGGGAAATTTCACGTGCTACGTGTCCTCACCGGAGTGTACAATTTTTACTTATTATATTTATTTTTTCTGAAGAAGTTGGCTTATGATAAAGCGGCAGCCACTGGCTTACAACCAGATACAGTACTATTTTATACATAGTGAAGTCGAGCTGTACGCGATTTGACGGATTGTGACAGGGTGCTGAAGATTATTGTTATAAATGGAGATAGAGCTTCAAAAACGGTAGGCGAGCCGACTCAGGAACAGCAGGTCAGGAGCAAGATGAGCGAGAAAATGAGCGCGTGCTGCAGTCTGTCGCCGAAATTAACAAGAAAGCGTACCGTGCACCTCAACGTGACGTACAGTGTGTGCATGAAAGTGAGGCATGCAATGCTGTAGAGACAAGATTTCCGACGTCTTGAGATGCAAGGAAGCGGCTGACGCCTTAGTGCGATGTGCCTGACAAAATACTGAGGTGCGTACAAAACAACAACTTCAATTATGAACAGACATTACTTTTCTTCCAACGCATTGCTACTGTGGGTAGTCGCTCTCGGAAATTCATTCCGAGGTACGGGGGCCCAGAAGACTGACTGTCGGAGGGGGTACTTCGTCCATCCAGGTCTTGATCCAGGTCAGCATCGAGCTTGCTGGACCGATCACTTCCATCACCTGGGTGTGACGACTGGGATGATCCATCTTGTTTAATTTCACCTTGTGTACCAGTCAGCACTAGCGGTTACGCTCTCATGGTGGACTCTCAGACGAAAAGTTAAGAAGCCGGTGGATGAGGGTTAGGACTACGGTTGCTCGTTAAAATCTTCACCGGGGAGTGGACTGGCGTTATACTTAGTTTCAGTATACCGCAAAAGCTGGACCAAGATTTCTCAATCGGCCAGCCCAACCAAGGGGTTACTCCAATCTTATGTGTAGTGTTGAAATCCAAACAATACTCCACAATCTTCCGCAGTAAGCCAAAACTTCGCCTTCCCTTCCAATACAACTTAACCGTGTTCCAAATACGGGCGACTTGAGTGAGTATAGAGTTTCTCAAATGACTCCCGGTCAGGGGACTTCCGGTGGGTTTCTTATAACCTTCCCCGGTCAAACCAATGACACCTTGTTAACCCTCTGCTGCGAACCATTAGCGACTTGTGTCTTAGAAAGAGAAACGTATACTGATTTTATCTATAAACCTATTCTGTACCTTACCAAAATACATGGACGGTTACTCGTGCCGACCGGGACGACCACTCGTGTACCTTACACAAAATATAGCGGCCGTTGCTCGTATCGACCTGGACGGTCACTCGTGTACCTCACACAAAATACAGCGGCCAATCTGGACGGTTCCTCGTGTACCTTACCCAAAATACAGCGGCCGACATGGACGGTTGTCGTGTCGACCTGGACGCCCACTCGAGTACCTCACACAAAATAGAGTAGCTCGACAATTATCTTCAATATCTTCCTCCTGGTCACTTGACTAGCTGACGATGCCTCACCCAGCTACCACAGGGATAAACCCTCCCTGGAGCCTAGCATACGCCCTTTGACTGCCTGCGTTCACCATCGGCCACCTTATAGAAGAGCTCGACCCCGCCGGTCAATCCCGTACAGCATGGCTAACCTGGCCCAGTACGACTGAAACACTTCCTGTTCGTCCGTATGTCCTTGCCTTCATTCCACATCCATATGCCGGTCCGGCGCCACTGGGCCCTCCCGAACGCCTTTCGCAACCATCGTCCCGACTGAGTAGCCGACTCAAAGCAGTCATTCCGGCCAGCGATTTGGGCCAATCAGAGATGACTCCGGCCAGATGTATTTCACATCTGGCAGTTGATTCATCCTAGAACCACTTTACCACACTACATATGCCAGAGATTAGTTGGATAGAGCTGAAATGTATAGCTTCCGAAAGTCAACAAATGCGGAAGTAAATTTCTATGTTCTTCTTGTGTGCCGACGTAATAAAAGCCCCTCTGGGTTAGTTATTTGCACTATACAGGAAGTCATTGTGCTTCGGTTAAGTGGAAATCATTGGGCAGGATTAACTGAGTTCTTTGTCTTACACAGTCAATAATATTGCCGACCAAGAATGGGCGATCATATTCATTGAGCTTTCCAGTTTCAGCTCCAAGGCCTTCAAACCTATATGGTCACATCACTCGCTGCTTCAACTTATGAATTTTTGCTCATCAATGGTTTCAATACCCAACTATTTAAAGAAACGACCTTTAAATTGTAATCGATATCCAACAAAGTTAGAATATATTTTAAAATATTCATTAAGCATATTTAATATAATTTATATTTATGGTTTTTCTTTCTAGTTTGTTAATATAAATTATTAATTATTATTTTTAGCATAAAATTGCATAGCTAAAATTATAATCATTTTTTTATTAATCGATTACTTTTAATTAAATAAATATTTATAAAATATTTTTTTTATAAATATATAGCATATATAGTAAGTATATATTAATATTAATAACATATTATTTTTAGTAACTATTTTTAAGATTTTTTTTCTTTTCCGATTTTTTAACAAATATTTTATTAATTTTATTATTATGGGGAGTTTTATAGACCGTGGACGTGATACGATTATTCGGGCGATGGGTGTCCGTGTGGATGCCGGTATCTGCAAGGGATCGAGCAGCTTTATCGCTAGCATTTATACCTTATCAACTGAGGTCATCAAGGTTTAGGGCGCTTCATTGATTATTTATGACCAGGTCCGTGCACATCCTATCTTTACGACCAGACAACCTGGAACTTTTAAGAAGGAACTGGTTTGAAAACAGCTTTGACACGATTCAAAAAGCATAATTAATTGGTCTACTTACTCATCTCGAATCGCAAATGAGCAAGCTGGCGAAGAATTTTGCCACATGCGCTGGTTTATCGTTGGTTCTTGGCGGAAAACTCGAGTTTACAGAGATGATATCTGGTCGGTTTGCAGACGTCTTTTCAAGCCTATATTTGGGGTACTCAACGATGTGGTTTTACAAGAAAAATCGCCACATTAAGGGCATGATGTGATTTGTCGATTACGCCTTGACACAGCTTTTTTACGAAGCACAGTAAGTCAGCATTGATATAAGCAAGGGCACATAAGACACATAAGTACAAATGTTCAAGTTCAAGTTTCTTAGTGTAGACTTTAAACCTTTACATAAATACATCACTTTTACTTTTTACTAAAAATATTGACTCTACACACGAGTCGGCTTTATTTCCCCGCAGATCATCGTACTAACACACAGTCTGGTTCCGTAAGCAACTCGACAAGAATTGAAACATTAGAACATAACACATGCGTTTCGGGTCTGAGCGTTTTAATTTGTAGAATTACGTTATTTCGTTACGTTTCACGCATTTTGAATAAGCGAATATGGAAACATTAATAGTTTACGTTTCTGCTGGAGTTATTGCATGATTTCTCGTTATATCAGTGGTGATTTTGCTACAGACTTATTCTGTTCTTTAGCTTAATCTTATCGTCCTAGTGCTTTCGCTACTGTGTTGTGCTGGGGCTTGTAACTGGTCTAGTCATTGGAGCGTTGATTGGAAAGATTCGATCGTATTCTACCTACGCGTGTCTAGATGCATTTGTGGAACGATTCGGCTCTTTGGACTGAATCGTCCAGATTCTGAAAATTTAGATGAAAAGCACAATACTGTAAGAGCAATTATCGTTGTCAAACGATACCTTGTTCCCCTCCGAATTTCGATTCAAAGTTAGCCTTGACAGCTGCTTAAGCATACCGGTAATGACAATTTTGACATAACTAGTGTGGTCAACACGATGGGACACTTATTATCATTTTGGAGAATCGTAACTAATTATATTTCGATTATTTCGGGGAGGGAGTCAGATCAGTCTTCTTTTGAGTCGCTCGAGCACGCTTATCACTGATGCTACCACGGTCTTCCCCTTTGTAGGCGGAGCATAGAGATCACCGTCCTAAAAACTCTCTGGAACATATGGGCGCACTTACTTGTTCATAGAATTGACCTACTCCACGTTGACTTTTGAAGAGGAAAGATAGATTCTTATAGCTCTTGGTCCAGCGGTTCAAAATTATAGAACTTCTTCACGTTGTTCTCATAGCATATCGTATTAGTTGTGCCTGCTGCGTCACACAGCTTCCGCTCTAGATCCCGAATAGTCCAGCAATTGTGTCTGGCGAGTTTCCTTTTCAAGTGACCGAAGCCACGATCACGCGCGTTCTTCGTGGGGCCCCGTACAAAGAACTAGTAGTTCTACAACACCCATGCGAATGAGCATGAAGAAGAACTTCAACACATAGTTGTTCTTAATTTTACCCCCGCTGTTGTCTGCGTATATCGTGAGTTCCTTGTCTTCAAATCTGTACTCGTTCTTATCTTCGAAAATATAGTCTTATAAAAGGGCTACGCCTTCGTTGCCTCCTTTTCCGCTCCGAATTCATGTTAATTGTGTGCTCGCACTGGCACGGAGACGTCTATAGGAAAGAAACCAAGGTCTTCGTCCACCACGCTCTCAGATTCGCTGTTTTCTGTATTGTCTAAGGCTAGCTGGTGCGTGACGTCGGAAGCCACGTACTCGCTTTGTTGCTCATTGGAATTGTAGACAAAATTGAAAGCCCGTTCTTGTTTATTTGTATAAATACGCTAAGCAAAAATCAAGAATGGTCGCTTATTTTTAGGTGGCTCCGAAAATTCCTTTTTGGTCCCGTACCACTTAAGAGCAAAAATGGTCCCGTGTGACAAATATCAGTACATTTGAACATTCTGAAAAATGAACTAAAATGGACGAAACGATTCATTAAATAATGCCGGTATCACCGCTTGTGCCCATGCGGACCAAATTGGCGTTGTGTGCAGCGTGCTCTAACTACTTGGTGACTTTGATCAGGAGAATATAGAAAGATGGCACGTCGATGCCCTGATTTCTCACTAGCGAGGGGTCTACCTTGTACAAGCTATACCTTTAAGCTTAAAAAACCTGCATGAGACTTTGAGCCTGATGTTTTTGGCAACGCGTTTAAAGGACAACTTCGAGCTATGGACTCAATAATACTTAACAATCACTCAATACATAGCAAACGTCAAAGCGTTTAGACTGCCGTCAGATCCACACATAGACTGACAATTTCTCGACAGCGACTTGCATAACTTTTTAAACAAATTTTTGCAATGTACATCACAATCGTAATTGATGTACAGGTCCGGCATGAGCGCCGTCTCCCGGTAGAACTTGAGCGACGATCTCCTTCTGCTCATTCGAGCAGAAAGATGAATCGATAATGCGCATATGGACGCTCGTAAAAAAAGACTTCCAGCTGTACTTTTAGGTGATCCATAATGGAGTTATAGAGGTTGAAAACGACGCGTAAAGCAAGTGAAAAGATGCCGAGCTTGTCCATCTCCAATTTTGCAGTAAACGATAAACCGCCTCGTAACACAGATACTAAGCAGGGATGATTTTCGAAACCTGTGCCAGATGTTTTTAGACCCCACATTAATTAGTTTCTATTCTAGAACGCACGTCATTTCTTCGTTCTTCGTAGGTATAATTAGTCCTGAAATAAAGTAAAAATTCGTTCCAGCATTGGGATTCCGTACAGGTTATCCACTGCGTTGGGATATCTGACGCCGAGTCAATCGTAACTGAAGCTTGCTGTTCAGCTTTAACAAGACTATCATCATACTTTGTTATCATTTCCTTTTCTCTTCCTTGAATTGTTCTCTATCCGGTGCATTTTTAGACGTCTCAGGAGCCATCGAATCGAATGGATGACTTACGTACATCTTTTCACCGCTTAAAATACCATGAGCAAACTTTAGGAAGAGGAAAGACTCCCGTGGTTTTGTTAAATTCAGGTCACATATCGTAGTGAAGCATGATCTTAGCACCATTGCTGATCCTTTCCAAACCCCGTTTCTTATTATTGATGCAGTATGTCTTCTCATATGCCAACAAAAATGCTCTTAATAATCCACCGAAATCAAATTGAGCATATCCTTTTCGTAAAGCTTTTATCCATCTCGATATCCTTCATGTCCGCCGTATCAAGTGTCGAGTTGCGTCAAAGACCAAGATACATCACTGGTAGCGAGACGTACAAATCACCGGGCTTGGACTGAGCGAGCGTATGCTTATAAGGATCCCAGCGTGCTCCTTCCAAGGAGAGACCAGATACATACGCCCCATCTCCAGCTGCTCGTGTTATCCCCGATGCTGGCTCGGAAGAAACTTCCATGTCGTAGCCTACTTGGTCAATCGGTAGATTATGTTTGCGAGCGTAATTCCACTGGTTCTACTAATGCACAGAAAAAGCTAAAGATCTACAAGACTGGTGGAGCGATGCCGATTGTCGGCAAGATTTGAAGGAAGGAGAGACGGT
>MIQA02009222.1:0-11512 GCA_001887855.2 Sclerospora graminicola | reverse complement strand
GAAGAGAAACCTCTCATCACCCTGGAAGTTAAGCCGCATGGAATCGATGTCCCCATGCGTGCTCTATTTGACACAGGAGCGTCAAACAATTTCGTTAGAACTGAGGTCCTAACGTCGTTGAACTTCGAGGAGATTGAATCTCCACGAAGCATGTTGTCAGTCCGGTTAGCAACAGGTGCAACCGTGACTATACCAAAGCGTGTAATTCGCACACGCTTCGAGTTAGGCGAACTGTCGTTCGAGGACGAAACATCGTCCTCGATCTTGACGAGAAGTTCGATGTTATCTTGGGCATCCCTTGGATGTCCAAGCATTAACCAACGATCGACTGGGCTAACCTGTCGATCAACTGCGGCGGTCTCACAGGATCTGATACCCTGTGAGTAACCCGGCTATATCTAATGATACAACCGCAGTTTCAGACAGTCCGGTGGGTAGCGATGGCACCACCAGACCTGATCCGACTAGGTCAGCGGATAGTACACCCGCTGATCAGAGTCCAGAAGGACATACACAAGCAACGAACGAGTCGTTGCGTGTCAGTAATGTGTGCAACACGGGTGAAAAACACATCCGTGTTGAAGTTACTACTACGACCGATGACGGTCGTGATATAGAGAATTCTCACATGGTGGGAAATACCCACCGTGAAAATAATGAAATCGCCACGGAAGCAAATGAATTCCGTGTCGATAATGAAGAACTCACGGCTGAGACCAGTTGTGGTGTAGTCGCTCTCAGAAAATCTTCCTGAGACGCGAACACCCACGGGGTCCCAGACGACTGACTACCGGAGGGGGTACTCCGTCCATCCGAGTCATGATCCGATCCGGCTTCCGGCCGGCTGGATCGGTCGCTTCCATCCGCTTGATCGCGACTGCTCGAATGCTGCATGTTGAAAGCTCACCTTGTGTACCCGTCAGTACTGGGCCTGGTGCGACCCTAGGGCGAAAAGTTTAAATCCGTCCAATAGGGAGATGAGGGTTAGAACTAGGGGTAGCTCCTGGGCGGAAATCGTCACCGGGGAGCTCGTCTGGCAATACACTTGAACTTTGTATAGTGCCGGCTTGGCCGAGAATAGTCGATCGGTCAGCTAAACCAATAACAATGAAGGGCGAATCCAAATGTGTATGTAAGGTAGATATAACTCCACACTCTTCCACAGAAGGCCAAAATGTCACCACTTCCCAATACTTAATACCGTGTTCAAAACACGGGCGACTTGAGGCGAGTATACGAAGTCGCCGCGACTCCCGGTCAGGGGACTTCCGGTGGGTTAACTTAACCTTCCCCGGGCAAACCAATAACAGCAAGAGGGGACCTTGTTAGCCCTCTGCCGTGAACCAATGAAAGCGACTTGCGTCTAAGAAAGCGAAACGTATACTGATTTATCCTATGTCCAATACTCCTTTTGTGTAACCTACCTCAAATAACACGGCTGACCAGTCATGTACCTTATCCAACGCAACCCGGCTAACTCCGACTTTGTGTACCGGTCCGGCCGGTACATCAACCCCAAGTGGTACCATCCCGGCCGGTACACTGAACCCATATGGTACCAGTCCGAATGGTACATTGTACCCGGCCGGCTCGGCCGGATAGCCACCCATCCGCGCCTCCCGGCCGCTGACGCTAGCAATCTCTTGGCAGCCTCTCCTACGATCCAGGTGCCTACTCCTTCCACTAGAACAATCCTCTTCTTTCAGGCTCCCTTCACTCCATCCTTACGAACAGTCCGCCATCTTGGCCGTCAAACATCCATAGTCCTTCCGTCTGCTCAGCCCGCTTGTCCGACTATCCTCGCCCCTTGTCAGGTCCGCCAACTTGACTTCCAGCCTTGCGCCGCCTGGCCGCTTGTAGACTTCCTCGGCGGCGTCTATCCGGCGCCCACACCCTTGGCCCGTATTTCCGCCAATCAGAATGCGCCCTTTGAAAAGTACTTTGTATTATTTCGTAAGTCGCTTCACCACAGCCGCCCCTGAGTCGCGACACGGCCGCACAACGGTCGGGACACGATCTCACTCGAACTCACTTGACCCGATACCGCCCATCCATGCCTCGCTTTGGTACGTCACCCCACCACTTCATAATATCTCCATAACTCGGTCGGTCTCCACACTGGCTAGCAAGCATGCCCACCAATACTAACATTGTCTTGATTCACCTCCAGTCTTGCAAGTTGACAAGGCCAACGTCTGCCGCCTTGTTCTCGTGGACGACGACTCGCCTGCCAGCGGGGTGGAGATCGCAAAACCGCCGAAATCATCTCGCACTCCCGATCTGGTGCTGTCGACCGCTGACGCCGAGGCTGCGCTCCGCGTTCACGGCCAAGCCTGCGGCGACCGAGACAGACTGAAAGTCGTCGTCTCTTCCCTTCGGGTTGAGCTTCGATCCTGTCAGGACAACTATGAAGCTCTGTCTCAGAGCTTCAAAACTTCTTGCGCGATGCTGGACCGCCTGAACCCCCGGGTCGCCGAGCTGAAACTCAGTCGCAAAACAGCGGAGGATGAGGTGGCCCGCCTCAGGGCCATTGTGGGTCAGCTTACGGACGCTCTACAACGAGCGGCCGCGCCATCCGCCCCGATCTCCGAAACGGCGGGGATGGAAAAAAGGCTGGACGTGTTGACCGCCCAGGTGGATAGCTTGGAGCAAATCCAAGCCGACTTGGTCCGTCAACTCGCCGCTGCCAACCGCCGGGCTGATGAAGCCGCCGTTCGGGGTCCATCTCCCGAAATAATCAATCTCCAAGAAAAGGTGGCCGATCTTGAATGCCAAGTCGCCGTCCTGACGGGAGAGCGCAACCGCCTCCGCATGTTGGAAGACGTCGTTGAACCTCTCCGGTCTGCCAATCAGGAATTGGTCCAACGATCCAAGCTTCAGCGTGAGTGCCTCGTCTCTTCTTACGTGATGGCCCAGTTGCTTACAGTTTTTTTTATTTTCTTGTCACTCCGCAGTTCAACAGTTAGAAGAGCTGAAACAGCAATCTGCCAAAATTCCGGACATGTCTCGGGAGCTTACGCATCTTCGTACCCGGCTCTGCCAGGTGTCCCAAGACCTGGATAAGGTGCGGGACAACCGCGACCACCTGCGCGACTCCCACGCCCAGGCCCTTCGCCAAATCACGGATCTGGAGCGGCAGTTGCAGGAAGCCACTTCTCGGCAACAGGAGTTGCGTTCTGAGCTGTACCGGGCCCGCCAGGAGAATTCCGACGCCCATGCCCTACTGGCTCGGGCGGACCGTGTTTGTCATGCCATGCTGGATAAAGAAGATCGTTTTAGGTCCTTATTGTGTGGACTTCAAAACCAGCTCGAGGCAACTCAGAGCCAGGCTGCTCCCCTTTTTCGAGCTCCTCCCGAGGTGCGGGAATCCGTCTTGTCTGTCTTGGGAATGGTGGGTCAATGGAAGACTTCTCCGCCGAGCCCAACCCCGTTGCCCGCCGCAGCAGGGTCGGAACCTGCGGAACTTCCCGCCGGCCCCGACTCGCCCTTGCCAGTCCCAACTCTTCGTCCGTCCCGGCAGGGTCGCAAGGGCAAAAACGTCCGGCCGGCTCCAGCCCCTTTTTGGCTGATGCCAGCCCGCCTAAGAAGAGGAAGCAGAGCGAATCCCCACCCTCGCGCCAATGCCCTCCAGACAAGTCGGACGACGGGGAAGAGCCCGGGTCGGAGAGCGAGGACAGCCTGTTCGCGGAGCGGTTCCCTCTTCCATCCCCTCAATACACTCCCGGTAGAACCGGTCTCACCCCCAGTTCTAACTCTGAAGAGGACTCGGAGTCCGAACCGGCCGTGGCTCCATCCGGGTCAGCGGCCGCGCCCTCTTCTGAGTCAGCGGCCGCGCCATCTTCTGAGTCTGCGGCCGTGCCTTCTTCTGAGCCAGCAGCCGCGTCGCCTAATTCTTCTTCGGACTCGGGGCCATCCTCCCCTTCGGTTATCTATGATGATGATGAAGAAGACGAGGATTACGAGGCCCAGCGAGTCAATGTTGCGTTATCCCGTTCTCGCGCGGATACCCGTCGCCGCCCTTCCCGTTCCGGTAGGCGAACGACGGGTCAAGTGGAATCCGATCAGATCATCGATCTGCAGACTCCGCCGCCGGCAGGTTTTGGTTCCGGGGAACATGAGCCGTCCGACCCATCCTTGCTTCCCAGCATCGTCGACGCTCCGGCCGCTCCGGTCGCGCGTAACTCGAGTTCCGACGGAGTGGCCGAGGAGAAAGTGGAAGACAACGACGAGGACATCCCTGATCAGTGGTTGACTCCTCCCGACCTGAGTGACTCAGAGGAACCTCTTTCCCAGGCTCCGGCCAAACAACGACGATCAACCCCGGCCGGGTCACGTACTACACGCCGGCCCCACCGACCGGCAGCCAAGTCTAAGGTCCGGAGGAGTGCTCTACCTCTTACGCCCTCTTTTCCCAAATTTCCGCTTCTGTGGTTATCGGGAGGGCGTTTCCCCAGTGGGGCGGATCAGTCTGCCATACTGCCTTGGCCAGTCGAGCTACTGAGCAATACCAGCCTGGCTGATATCTCCAGTTCCCAACTCGCTCACTCTCTGTCCCGTCCGCCTCTCTGGTTATTCCCACGTTCTTACAAGGCGCCGTCTCCAGAGATTTGGGACCCTGACCTGATGGGGTCGGGCGCCATCGACACACTCATGGAGACCGAACCCTGGAAAATCTTGCACACCAAGATGCCGGATATGGGGCTTCCATCCAATCCATGGTACACGGAATTCAAGGCGAGACTTCATGATTTCACCGTGGCTCACGCTCGGGCCATCTGGGAGTCTACCCACTTCCTGTACATCTCTGCCGAGAACAAGCGAGCGGACGAGTCCCTCCGCAGGTACTCCCTTGCCCGTAAGAATCGTCGGGGACGAGCTTCCGAGGCGTGGGTCCGTCTGTGTGCGTTCATCATGGCGGTTATCCGGGATGGTAAATGTGACTTGGACCTGTTTCTCTTCCCGTTCATGCTCCATCTACCAAACCGCAGGAGCGGAAATGCAGCGGAAGGAGGGACGTGGTATCCCGGCCTAGGTGCGTTGGATCAGACCACCTCTCTTTCCCAATCTTTGGCGGCCATTGACCAGCAAGATCCTTGGCGCAATCAATACCGCGCACGGCCCTCCGGCCACCCTGGACTTCGGGTGATTCGGCTCCAAGGCAAGTATAGTCATCGACGGGGATGAGTAGTCGGGCTTGCTTTAATTCTTCTATTTCTCTCAGTTTTTTCCTTTTTTTAATATATCCTTCTGTTCTTCTTCCGTTCCCACTCCAAACATTCACTGTTGACTACCAACCGTGGTCAGTCTCGCCAGGCCTGCTCGGGGTTCCGCCTAGAGGGACCTTTTATTGCTGCAGGGCACTTCTTGGTCCGATCGGGCGTGGACGCCCTGTTCCCAGTCGCGGTCGCTATATTCCTCTTCCACGGGACGGCTGGATTCGGGCGAGGGGCCCTCGTCTCTAGCGGCCGGTTTGATTATCTCCGATAGTTTGTTCATCTCCGCCAATTCGTCCAACAATCCTGGATCCGAAACGGTGAGTCCGGTCTGATCTTGCATGGCCAAGGTGGCCAGATGGTCTGCGCTGTTATTCCAGTCTCGCTTGACGTGCAGCAATTCGTGCTCCGGTCATCTCCGCAAGGCGGACATAACCCGATCATTTAACAGTCTCAGCCGCGGCGCCTTGCAATCTATCTCTCCGGTGATTTGCCGGATCACTAGGTTGGAATCACCGCATATGATGATCCGCCCCTGTGTCCGGCCAGCCAATAGATCTAGGGACAGCAGTAGTCCTCTATACTCCGCTTCGTTCACCGTGATGCCAGGCGTGAAATCCGAGGCGGCCGCGATCGCCTTCCATTCGGGCAGCTTCCACAAAATTGCACTATAGGCCCCGACCCCTTTCTTTACACTCGCCGACCCATCGAAACTCAAAACCATTAGTTCCTCCGTGGGTCCCACTGTTGGCGGCGGCAATACGATAGTTTGTCGAGGCTGCTTCCGAGGTGCGATCGCTATCAGTGCTTCCTCCACTTCCGCCCTGGGAGTAATGCTGGCAGCCAGTGTGCCCAGTATTTCCTCTTCCCCTTTAGTACACTTAATCACTTCGAGGGACCACTGAGACAACAGAGCCGCCCATCTCCCCAGCCGACCGTCAATCCCGTTCGCCGTCAGGAGCCATGATAGGGTCGACCGTCTGGATAGTATTTTGATAGGCCGATACACCAGCATTGTATAACACACATCCAAGATCCGTAATAGAGCCAGAACTTCCTTATCCACCAACCCATAATTAACTTCATTAACTTTCAGGGTCCGGCTGGTGAAGTTCACGGGGCAGTACACTCCGTCGTGATCTTGCACGAGAGCGGCCGAGATGGCCCACTTGTTAGCGTAGATGATGACCACCGGAGTCTTATTAACATCGAAATGTTTCAGGACCGGTGTGGTCGCCATCTTCGCTTTTGACATGCCAAAAGCCACCATCGCTCGGGTCATGTGGTCGTCCGGGCCGGCCGCGCCGGGGTCCGGCGGCCGGTCGCTTGTCTGGGCAGACAAGGGCGCTTCCCCATTGGCTGAAATAACCGAAAAGGGCGCTTCCTCATTGGCTGAAATTGCCGACCCGGCTTGCGTCTCCGCTTGCCTATCCTGCTCTCTCAGCTTATGGTAATCCACCTCCCGCAACTCATACAAGACCGCCGCATAGACTGCAAAATCCTCGATGAACCGACTGTAATAGTTCAGGCTGCCCAAAAAGGATTGCATAGCTTTTAGGGATCGCGGGAAAGGCAGGTTACTCAAGGACTCCAAATCCTTCGGGTTCGCCTCCAATTCGGCAATCGACACTTGATGACCCAGATAGGTCACCTTAGTCTTTCCCCAGAAACTCTTAACCACACTAATCGAAAGGTTCCACTTTTCACACGTAATCATCAGCTTCTCCACTTTGTCACACAGTAAATCCCAGGTAGTTGCCGTAACGAGAATGTCATCAATGTAAGACCGCCGCCCCAAAACTGAAGGTTTTGGGTCGGGGTCCGGGTCACCTTCGGCGAACGCATCCCCGACCAGAGCCGGATCTTGATCCGCCTTGATCTTGAAGTGTCCGTACAGCGCGTTATCTATCAGTCGTTGATAAATCTGCGGGGCATTCTTCAGACCGAACGGCATCCGGTTCCACTCGAACAACCCGAAGGGCGTCACGAATGCAGAGATCTCCCGTGCGCGATCGGTCATAGAGACCACCCAGAATCCGCTGGCCATGTCCAATGAGCAATACCACAGAGCTTTATCCAAGTCCTCCTGCAGGTCGTTTATCAGCGGCATCGGGTAGACCATCAGCCTAGTCAGCCGGTTTACCAGCCGGTAGTCAATACACAACCTTATATCCACCCCATTCTTCTTGATAATAATTACAATGGGTGAAGCCCAGGTCGAGGTGGACGGCTGAATTATCTTGGTGGCCAGCAAACCCTTGATAAGCTCTGACAGCTTTTCCCGATACTGGGGGGCGACTCTTCGGCATCTCTGTGCTACCGGCTTGGCGCCTCCCACATCAATATCACATACCGCCCCATGGGCGGCCGGAGGAAGTGCGTTCCCTGGTCCGATCAACAGATGTCGTCTTTTCCATATAATATCCTTCAATCTGCTGATCTCCTCCGGGGTGTTCACATCCAGGTCTCCCACTTGTAGATCGTCGATAGTGACCGCTGGGGGGCAGGGGTCACCTCAGGTAGCACCGCCATCTGTTCTTCCATGCCTTCAACGTATAGCTCGCCCCCTTCATGAATGCAGACTTGGTCGGCTTCGGCTGCTTCGGGATCTTGGTCGGCCGGCTGGGCCGATCCGCCTTCGGCTATTTCCGAATTCTGCTCGGCCGGCTGGGCCGATCCGCCTTCACCTCGGTCGTCACACCGACTGTCATCGGGGTTGACCGCATATGCAACTCTGCCTGGTCCTTTCTCCCGACCCTGTCGTTCGTCCGTCTCCCTCTGAGTTGGCAAAACCAGTTCCGCGATCGAGGCGTAGCTTCGGCCAATACATTCAGCCGGATCCGGCGACGGCCGGCTCCGCGTCAATATTTTAGAAGGGGTCCGGTACTCGGGTTTAGCCACCATCGGAGTCTGGTCCTCTTCTAATTCTTCCTCTTCGCTGACCAGATCGGTGGTTGCCTGAAAAGCCAGGTTTTGCCACTCAATATAGCGTCTTGAACCAATAGTGACATAGCCCGGCCGGCGGGGCACTTTATCCTCGGCCAGCCACATTCCAATAATCACATCTTCATGCAAGGTGAGGGGCTTTTCAGAGATGTTGGTCACGCTTATGAAGTTGAGATGACCACCCCCTTTAACGAACGATGGTACCCAGCACTCGCCCCTTGTCAGCCATAACTTACTCCGCCGGTCGTGTGGTCGTAACGTTACTTCCACCGCTTTTCCCACTGGCACCGTTACAAACTGACCTAGCTTGAGAACTGGACGTGGGCGCCATATAAGGGCCGCCGGCCGGCCAGCTGGATCTGTACCTCGTCCGGGAACGTCAATGTTCCATGCGATAAGTCCAGCCGTATACCGGCCGGGACCATAAAATCCATGCCCAAAATTGCATCCTGCCCGGCCAGCTTGCCTACCCAGGCGGTAAAGTAATACACCAACGACCCAGCTAACGTAATCTTGACTCTTGTCCTTCCTTGGGTCATGTATGAGCTTTCTCCAATGCCGATACATTCCTGCCGCTTTGTCTCGTCTATCTCACACCCCACCTTACGAGCAAAGGTGGTGTCTACGATAGACACTTCTGCGCCAGAGTCGAACAGCATGGTAGCTCTCTGGTTATTGATTTTCCCATCCGCCTTGGCCTGCTTGAACCATTTATCCAGCGAGTGATACTTCCAATAACCTCGCGACTCGCCAGGTAACAGGTTCAATTCCATTCGCACTTCAGACCGGGAATACTCATCCGTCCGTATACTGCTCACCAGGAAGGGGTCAGCGGTACCGGCCGGGGACCGGGTGACGTAATCGTCAAACTTACACGTATTGTCAGTTATCCTTTGCTTTGCTTCTTGATTATCCTCTTTACCGACATATGCATAGATACTAACACTAGACCGTTTGGCTCGAACCAGATTCCAACCTGGCGAGCGATCTAGTTTAACATCTTTTCCGCTCCGGGCGGCAACATTCCAGCATGCTTGGTCGGGACGTACCACTTCTTTAACAGGTTGTAGAATTCTTCCATTGGGCACAGTCCCGCCTCATGCACCTCCCCGCAAGCCTTACACGTGAACAGACAGTGTTCCGCCGGGTGTCCCTTCCTCTCGCACTTCTTGCACGTCAGCCGCTTCCAGCAGCTCCGGTCGTCATGCTTGATGGACCCACAGTGAGTGCACTTGCGCTTAGGGTAATCCTGGTCAGCTCGAGCCGGGAAACTCTTCGACTGGCCGGAATCAGCTGGCAGCCTGGACGGCTGACTGGCTTCTGCCGAGAAAAGGTACCGATACTGTTCCTCCTCAGACTCGCCCCCAGATCGCTGATATTCCTCTTCCGAGCTGGTCGCGTCTGACTCTCGGGCGACCATGCGGACGGCTCGGGCCGTCCTGGTAGATGGCGGCCGGCCTCCTTGATCCGCATTAAATCGGGACTTGAAACGGCCGGTTCCTACTGCTGCCTTGGGGCCTTGCTTCTTCGCCCTTAGGTACGTGCGCAACGTCACTTCCAGCTCCGTCGTATTCTTCACCCGCATTAACGCCAGCTGGTTTGTCAGCTCCCGATCGTCCAACGTGCTGATGAAAAGTTCCACGTGTTCGCGGGCAGCTTCCGACCGGCTGGTATCTTCTTTAACGGGAATATCCGCTCTCATGCCGGCGACATTTAAACGATGGAGATACTCCAGGGGGGTCTCATCCGGTCGCTTCTTGGAGTGGAAATATTGTCGCGCCGCTGACATTCCAGCTCCGCAGTATTGCTCCTCGAACGCACCGGCCAATCCCCTCCAATTTCCTCGGGTTTCCCGGCTGAGCTGTTGGATCAAGTTTTCGCTGGGCCCTTCATCAAATCCCCGAAGATCAGGCATTTCTCATAGTCCGACGTCCGGTCTCTGAGAAATGCCGACTTCGTCTTGCTCAACCATCCTCGGGCCTGGTCCTCGTCTGCGTCGCGTCCGGTGAAGTCTTTCAACTCGGACGTGGCCGACATTCGCACCCTCGTGATCGCTCCCGAATCCGCGTCAAACGCTTGGGCCGAGGCCATATGGGCTCGGCGGGCCATCCCCAGATCCAAGTCATCCGGATCATAATGGTACTTGGCCGACTTGACGGATTCCATATCCACGTCGCTGAGAGACAGCTTCCTGTTCGTTGGCCGACGTCCGGTCCGGCGACCTGTCTGGCGGCTCGGCGGGGCGGCATGGGGTTCACTTTGCTTGGACTGCACCGACTCCATGTCTTCATCACTCGGCTCCCTCGCATAGTATTGGACTGGTCCGGGGGCCTGTGTTCCACGACGAGCAGGCTGGTCCGGTGACTTCGGACTGCCGCGGCTAGCGCTCCGCCGACGTTGCTCTTCCAAGTATCGCTCCATCATCGCCGAGAACATGTTTTGCAGGTGATCCGGCACCTGAGGAGCGACTTGAGGGGCGGCTTGAGGGGCGGCTTGAGGGGCGGCTTGAGGGGCAGCCGGGCTGCCAGATTGGCATTCCTTCTTAATCCGCCCATCCGCGTCTTCGTCTTCCTCCTTCGGTTCTGGATCCGCCGTCGCTGTCCGCCAGGCCTGTACGCTGTACTGGCCGGCGTTCTTCCGCTCGGGCGTACCCGGATCCTCACGTCCTCCAAGTCTCATGGCTGTCGCCACGCGCGCTGCTCCCCTTGGGCCAAGCGTCATGCGGGTGATACCCACTGATGAATCAGATGAGTCTGCTTCCGAAGGGGCAGACTCGTACTGCGAAGAGCCTGAGTGTATCCCGGCTGGTTTGCTTGTCGCCGGCGGCGTGGACGGCGCCACTCCAGTCGTAGCTTTCATCTTTTTCGACGGCGGCGAGCAACCCACTAGCGGTACCAAGTGGTCGTGCAGGGCGCTGGACGCCTCTTTCAACTTGTCCATCTTCAGATCAAACAACTCGTTCGGATCAAACACACCGGTGTTAATGCCGGCTTGTTTGAGTTGGTCGAATAGTCCTCTAATAAGGGACACGTGGCCGTCTGAGAGATTTGGGGGAGAGACGGGACCTTTCAATCCACCTATGATCTTCGGCCGTGTTATTTTCAGCACCTTATCCGTCCGCAAGAATTGCCCCAACTCGTGAAGATGGAAAGCACGCTCCAAATCTATATCCGTCGATAGGCCGTCCTGCTTCTCTTCTTCCTCTTCGAATCGCGGTTTGTCTTTGTAGGTCGGATAATCCAATTCCTGCCAATCCGGTTTCTTTAGGGGTAGGGGGCCAGGTAGCGACTTGGTCCCGATCCGGCCGGCTTCCCACTCCGGTCGTATCCGACTTCAGCTTTTTCTTCCTTTAT
>MIQA02009219.1:0-14850 GCA_001887855.2 Sclerospora graminicola | reverse complement strand
GAGAGAGATAATAAGAAACCAAGAAAACGCGATCAAACCACGATCTTCCACAGTAATCCACAAACGTTATCTCCACAAAACCTTTCCAATATTAAAACGTGTTCTAAACACGTGCGCGTGGGGGGTGAGGCTCGATAACCTAAACAAAACCCGTCGGGGGCCTTACGGTAAGCCAAAATGCGTCTAAGCGCGTCTTAACCGGGAATTAGTTGAGCAAGAGGGGACTAATTAACCCTGTGCTCCCAATGACCGCAACACGTGGCGGAGCGACTCTTTGCTTAGGGGGAAAATCAAAACCCGTTATTATATATGCAATGTCCTATACCTGTGTACCATACACCAACTCATGCCTGGTCTATACTTTGAACCTATTTACTTCGTCGCACGGTTGCATGGCACCACCTTGCCCTTCAAGCTGATCTGTACCACTTCTGCCCTGATCACAACCCGACTCCTGTAAAGATCTTCAACCCATCCCGATCTTCGATAAACGACTTGGAAACCACTTGAGATCTGCCCTTCTGATACTTGTTCACTTCATATCCGGCCCGACTTAACTGAGAACTTCACCTTACTTCGCCTCTGGACGCTGATCAGAGGCTGATCAGCCCCGATCACGATCGGCATAGTGATCAGCCGAGTGATCAGGCGGTGATCAGGGCGATCAGCCCTTGATCACCTCGGGAACTCTCTGGGTCACCATCACCACGACTTCATTCATCTGCTCAGCCATACTTCCGACCTTTATACCCCGTCGGGGCAACCATATCACACTGATCTCGGCTGATCAGGCCTAACCGGGCCTTGTCACGTCATCCTCGGATAAATCAATCGGTCATCATCACTCACACAACTCGTTATTCCACATGCCCCATTTCATCTGATCTTCATCTCTTGAGCATAATCAGTTGGCTCGGCCGATCGGGCCGAAACTTCGTGTCATAATCCACTTCATCCACTACATGGTTAATAGATCGGCTGGATGGCTGGCCCTGACACGTCATGTAACCAATTGCTGTATTTCCAACTCGTTGTACATCCACGGGAACTCCACTTAGTAATTGTGATTATGATCATGATCGTGATCTCCACCGTTTCATCAGTGTCTGGGACCGGGCGTAATGACAGTACTTGACTGATTTCTTCACATCGCGAATACCCGTTGTCCGCCACCTTTTCATCGTAAATGCGATCGGCCTTTCCCACCCATCACCCATCTTATGTTGATGGGTGTTCCATCGTCACCAATCAACGGCCATGTGTTGTCCACTTCATTCTTAACATTTTCTGATCGCTTTACCACAGACATATGCATAGATACTAACACTAGACCGCTCGAGTCGAACCAGATTCCATCCTGGCGAGCGATCTAGTTTAAAATCTTTTCCACCCCGGGCGGCAACATTCCAGCATGCTTGGTCGGGACGTACCACTCCTTCATCTGGTTGTAGAATTCTTCAATAGGGCACAGTCTCGCCTCGTGTACTTCCCCGCAAGTCTTGCAGGTAAACAAACAGTGTTCCGCCGGATGTCCTTTCCTTTCGCACTTCTTGCAGGTCAGCCGCTTTCAACAGTTCCGGTCATCATGCTTGATGGACCCACAGTGAGTACATTTGCGCCTGGGGTAATCCTGGTCAGTTCGAGCCGGAAAATCGGCTGACCGGACCCGGCTGGCAGCCTGGATGGCTGACTGGCTTCTACCGAGAAAAGGTACCGATACTGTCCTCCTCGGACTCGCCCCCAGACCACTGGTACTCCTCTTCCGAGCTAGTCGCGTCTGACTCTCGGGCGACCATGCGGACGGCTCAGACCGTCCGGGTGGATGGCGGCCGGCTTCCTTGATCCGAGTTAAAACGGGACTTGAAGCGGCCCGTTCCAACTGCCGCCTTGGGGCCTCGCTTCTTCGCTCTTTGGTAGGTGCGCAGCGTCAATTCCATCTCCGTGGTATTCTTCAATCGCAGTAACGCCAGCTGGTCCGCCAGCTCCCGATCGCCCAACGTGCTGATAAAATGCTCCACATGTTCCCGAGCGGCTTCCGACCGGCTGGAAACTTCTTTAGCCGGTATATTCGTCCTCATGCCAGCGACGTTTAAGCGATGAAGGTACTCCAGAGGGGTCTCGTCCGCCCGATTCTTGGTGTGAAAATATTGGCGCGCAACCGACATTCCAGATCCACAATATATGTTCTCCGAACGCTTCAACCAATTCCTTCCAATTATCTCGGACTTCCCGGCTGAGCTGTTGGATCCAGTTTTTAGCCGGATCCTTCATCAAGTCTCCGAAGATCAGGCACTTCTCATAGTCCGGCGTCCGGTCTCTGAGAAATGTCGACTTTCGTCTTGCTCAGCCATCCTCGGGCTTGTTCCTCGTCCGTGTCTCGTCCAGTGAAATCTTTTAGCTCGGACGTGGCAGACATTTCGCACCCTCGTAATCGCTCCCGAGTCCGAATCAAACGCTTGGGCCGAGGCCATGTCGGCTCAACGAGCCATCCCCAGGTCCAGGTCATCCGGATCGTAGTGGTACTTGACCGACTTGACGGATTCCATGTCCACGTCGCTAAGAGACAGTTTCCTATTCGTTGGCCGCCGTCCGGTCCGGCGACCAGTCTGGCGGCTTGGCGGGACAGGACGGGGCTCACTCTGCTTGAACTGCACCGACTCCATGTCTTCGTCAATCGGCTCCCTCGCATAGTACTGGACTGGCTCGGGCGCGCGACTCCCACGACGAGCCGGCTGGTCCGGCGACACCGGACTGCCACGGCTGGCACCCAGCCGACGCTGTTCTTCCAAGTATCGCTTCATCATCGCCGAAAACATGTTATGATGGTGATCCGGGCACTTGAGGGATCGCCTGAGGGTCAACACGCGGGGCGACTTGGGGGGCAGCCGGGCTGCCAAATCGACATTCCTTTATAATCCGCCCGTCCGTGTCTTCATCCTTCAGCTCTGGATCCGCCGTCGCCGTCCGAGTTTGTACGCTGTACTGACTGGCTTTCTTCCGCTCGGGCGTATCCGGATCTTCATATCTCCAAACCTCATGGCCGTCGTCACACGCGCTGCTACCCTTGGGCCAAGCGTCATACGGGTAATACCTACCGATGAGTCGGTTGAATTCGCTTCTGAGGGGGCAGACTCGTACTGAGAAGAACCCGAGTGTATTCCGGCCGGTCTGCTTGCTGCCGGCGGCGAGGGCGGCGCCACTCCAGTCATGGCTGTCATCTTCTTTGGGGGAGAACAGCCCACTAACGGTACCAAGCCCATATCATGACTTGATCCTGATCCGGCCGGCTTCCCATTCCGGTCGTATCCGACTTCCGATTCTTCTTTCCTAGTTTTTTCTTTCTTGATATCCATAATATGCATTTGTTTGTATTGATCATGGTCGTACCCATAATCCGATCCGGCTCCAACCGGGGTATAGCGACCGGTACTACAGTGAGTAGTACCGTAATCCGGTCCAGTACCGTAATCCGGCACAGTAGCGTAATCCGCCCCCGCCAAAGTCTCTAGGAGAGTAACTTCTTCTTTAATGTCGACCTCGAACTCCCCCAATCCGAGGCGACCATCGCATCCTTCCATCTTCAGCAGCATTGGGGGCGATATGCCTTCCCCCAATGCACCTGACACAACATCTTCAACAAATTTGACAGGTTTAGGTCTTTCGCCCGCTAGGGACTCGCGGTGATATCCAGGGTCACCAAGAGATCCGGGCACGCGCACCATTGTGGTGTAGTCGCTCTCAGAAATTCTTCCTGAGATGCGAACACCCACGGGGGGCCCAGACGACTGACTGTCGGAGGGGGTACTCCGTCCATCCGAGTCATGATCCGATCCGGCATCCGGCCGGCTGGATCGGTCACTTCCATCACCTTGGTCGTGACGACTTGGATGATCCATGTTAAAAGCTCACCTTGTGTACCCGTCAGTACTGGCGGTTGCGCTCTCTTGATAGACCCTAGGCGAAAAGTGTAAAGTCCGTCGAATAAGGAGACGAGGGTTAGGACTAGGGGTAGCTCCTGGGCGGAAATCTTCACCGGGGAGCTCGACTGGCAATATACTTGAACTTTGTATACTGCGACGGCTGGACCGAGAATAATCGATCGGCCAGCCAAACCAATAATAATGAAGGGTAAATCCAAACGTGTACGTAAAGGGGAATCCAAATATAACTCCACAATCTTCCACAGAAGGCCAAAATGTTACCACTTCCCAATACTTAATATACCGTGTTCAAAACACGGGCGACTTGAGGTGAGTGTACGAAACGCCGCGACTCCCGGTCAGGGGACTTCCGGTGGGTTACCTTAACCTTCCCCGGGCAAACCAATAGCAGCAAGAGGGGACCTTGTTAGCCCTCCGCTGTGAACCAATAAAAGCGACTTGTGTCTAAGAAAGCGAAACGTATACTGATTTATCCCTATATCCAATACTCCCTTTTGTGTAACCTACCCCAAATAGCCCGGCTGAACAGTCATGTGTCTTACCCGAAGTATCCCGGTTAACTCCGATTTTGTGTACCAGCCCGGCCGGTACATCAACCCCAGATGGTACCAGCCCGGCCGGTACATCGAACCCAGCCGGATCGGCCGGATGGCCATCCATCTAAGCTCACTGGCCGCTGGCGTTAGCACTTCCTAGGCAGCTCCACGTCCGATCCGGGTGCCTCCTTCGTCCTCTAGAACACTCACCCTCCTTCAGGCCCCTTCGCTCATACCTTCCAACCAATCCGCCCCTCGGCCGTCCACCATCCGAGGTCGTCTTGTCCGCCTAGTCCGCTAGCCCAACTATCCACGTCTTCAGTCGTACTCATCCGGCCTGATTCCAGGCCTGGCGCCGTCCGGCAGCTGGTAGATACGATCGGCGACGGCCATCCGGCACCTATGCCCTTGGTCCACATTTTCTGCCAATCAGAAGGCGCCCTCTGGAAAGTACTTCACACCTTCCCATTAATTAATTCAAAGGTCACTTTACCACAGCCGCCCCTGAGTCGCGTCACAGCCGCACAACGGTTGAGGCACGACCCCACCTGAACCAAGTCGATCTGATCCTGCTTACCCATGCCCCGCTTTGGTACGTCATCCGACGGTTCATGACAATTTTCGTGAACCCGGTCGGTCTCCCGGCCGACTTGCAATCTCATCCACAGATGCTGACCTTATCTTGATATATTGTCAGTTCTGCAAATCGACGAGGATGACATATGCCGTCTCATCCTGGTGGATGACGACTCGCCCGCGTGCGGGGTGGAAATCGCAGAACCGCCGTATTCGTCCCGTACTCCCGATCTGGTGCTGTCGACCGCGGACGTTGAAACGGCGCTCCGCATTCACGGTCAGGCTTGCGGTGACCGGGACAGATTGAATGCGCTTCAGCTCGGAAATTCGTGGCCCCGCGCGGTCTAGCATCGCGCAGAGTGTCACGCATCTCCGCGACAGAACTTCAGAGTCGGCCTGACAGGATCGGAGCTTCGCCTGAAGGAAAGAGACGGCGTATATGGATCACAAGACGCTGACGTAAAAATGAAGGAGCCATTGACACGACCGGGCGTAAAAGACGACCCACTCGACAATTTGCTCGCTTAATTGCAAGTGCAGCTCCATCTTGGCACAGGACACGCGCATCTCGTGTAAACGCGCTTTACTCGCTTTGTAATCAGCTAAAGGCGGCAAGAAAAACGACGACGGCGACGCGTCGTCGTCGTCATCCTTTTCTCGCTTGGAACGACGTCGACGCTGTCGTTCAAAGGCCAATTACTCCTCGTCACACGCACAAAGCGCTTGGAGCTCGTGGGTTTCCTTCATCATGGTCAACCATCGGGACAACATCGCGATGCAGACCAAAGTGAAGATACTTGAGTCAGACGCGACCAGCTCGGAAGAGGAGCATCAGCAATCCGGGGGCGAGTCTGAGGAGGACAGTATCGGTACCTTTTCTCGGCAGAAGCCAGTCAGCCATCCAGGCTGCCAGCCGGTCCGGCAAGCCGAAGGGGTTCTCTGCTCGAACTGACCAGGATCCCCAGGCGCCAATTGACTCACTGTGGGTCCATCAAGCATGACACCGGAGCTGTTGGAAGCGCTGACCTGCAAGAAGTGCGAGGGAAAGACATGCGGCGGAACACTGTTTGTTTACGTTTTAAGACTTGGGGGAGTACCCCGAGGCGGGACTGTGCCCAATTGAAGTATTCTACAACAGATGAAGAAGTGTACGTCCCGACCAGCATGCGGAATGCTGCGCCCGGAGTAAAAGTTTTAATCTAGATCGCTCGCCAGGTTGGAATCTGGTTCGAGCCGAGCGGGTCTAGTGTTAGATCATGCATATTCCTGGTAAAGAGGATAATCAAGAAGCAAAGCAAAGCTAACGACAATACATGTAAGTTTGACGATTACGTATCCTGTCCCCGGGCAGCACGGCTGACCCCTTCCTGTGAGAGTATAGGGACTGATTTTATCCCTATGTCCAATACTCCCTTTTGTGTAACCTACCCCAAATAGCCCGGCTGGATAGTTATGTGCCTTACCTGAAATGGTCCTGGCGGATCTCTATTGTGTACTGTACACCAAACACAGCCGGACCGGCCGGATGCTATTTGGTGTACTGTACACCAAACCCAGCGGATGCTCTTTGGTGTACTGTACACCAAACCCAGCCGGATCGACCGGATGACCATCTATCTAAGCTCACTTGACCGCTGGCGTTATCCCTTCCTTGGCAGCTCCGCGTCCAAATCTGGCGCCTCATCCGTCCTTCGCAACGCTCAGCCGTCTTCAGGCGCGGACATCTTTCAGGCCATCCGTCCCTCGGTTATCCACCATCGACAACCATCCGATCTACCTCTGGCTAGCCCGGGTACAACTCTTTTGATATCACGCCCACCTGGCTCGACTCCGTGCCTGGCAACCTTCTGCCGCCGGAGAATTCATCAAGCGGCTACTAGCCTACATCCCATGTTGGCCAGTCCGGGCAGCCGGCTAGGACCAACATTTCCACCAATCAGGTGGGTGCGTTCACGTCTCATTAGCCCGTTAATTTCCAAGTCACTTCACCACAACTGCGATACCGGGAGGCGTTCATTAAGCCGAAGTATCACTTCAAGTCCAATGTAGTGAGCGGCCTCCAGCTTATCCTTGTTCACGGCATCTGAGCAGTCACGACAAGCCTGTTGCTTTGCAGGCATGCTCAGATTATGTGTGTGCAACGGCACGTTGGACAGTGCATCCAACCCCTGCTGCCGAAAACAATATCGCGGGTAGCTTAATCACATTTCGTGGGTTACTCGCATTTTGACGCTTATTGCTAGTTCTGTTGTGGTAACTAATCTTCTGTGCATGTTTTGAATTCTAATTGATCAATTCACGTCTTGCAATTGTCCAGTTCCAACAGCGTAACCGAAGTAACGCACTGTATTTCGAAAACGCAAATTCCAAAATATGTGACCATCGTGAGTGCAGTGTTCGGGAATGTGATCATGCTCTTAGTTGGCTGTACTTGCTGCCCCGATATCTGACCAAAATTTGCATTGATGTTTAGCGCATCTGGGAGTTGTTTCGCTTCATTAAGAAACACTGTTAAATCATCTCACAAATGCTGAGAAAATTAGTGTTTTATTTCCCGGCCAGGGATGGTTAATTCTTGCAAACCCTCCTTTTGTAATATCGTCAACGATAATGTTCAGCTACCAATATATATTATATAGGGCGAGGATGCCCTTTTCCAATGCCTGATTTGACTGGGCTGGGTTTCAACAATTCCCCGTTAGCAACAAACCGTGCTGTGGTACCTTGACGTAACGTATTTTCTAAACCAGTAAATACTTCTACCTTGCCATAGCGATCATTAAAAAATCTCTCGCGACTGTATCTAACGCTATTTTGAAATCTAATCATAGAATCATCTTACTTTCATCCAATGAGATAAGTACTGTGTTCCGTCGCCGTCGTCAGTATTGCCATCATCATCACCACTGTTTTCATCATTCTGCAAATATTGTGTTGTCTTTCCAATAGTTTTTCCAAATTTTTTGTACAAATGCTACTCCGGAAAAATAATTTTGCAAACAAATATCCAATCTGTAACAAAGTGATGGAGCGATAATCCCCTCATTTTTTCCGTAATGGAATAATCAGCCCCCCCCTTAAAAAAAGGGAATTCGGTGGTTGTCTGCTTCGTAAAATCTAATTTGCTAATGTTACCATCGTTGGTAGGCTTGTCTTTATAAATATCGCTTTTGAGTCCATCGGGTCCTGCTGCTTTGCGTTTATTTAGCCACTGCAGTCACTACGGTCTTCATTGAATTTGTATGTTCCACTGTCGAGATTTGCTTTCCCGACGGTGCCGTGAAGCGGTTCCAGGATAAATCAGTGGAGGGTTAGCTATAAGATCACCCTCTGATTGGTTAGAAAAATGCTAACCGGTCTGGCCTGCCCTGAGTTTAGCCGACAGGAGCTCCCAATAAAGAAGAAATGTGAAGAGAACACCATGAAATGTCCAGTTAGGGCCGAACGAGGGCCCCGGAAGGATGCCGAGCTGCTAGGGTTTGGGAGGAGTCTGGGTCAGCATGGTGTGGTGAGACGAGTGCCGGTTCAGGACAGCAAATGCTGCCCTGGGACCAGTAAGTGCGGTCCCAGATGATTTGTCTTCCTATGAATACGACCAGCTGGGCAGTAAAGGGCGTTCTGGTGATATCTGGAGTGGATTGACCACCGTAGTAACAGAATATTATTAGCCAATCAACGAATATATTAAAGATGCAGGCAGGTCACCATACTTGGTGACTACTGGATTGTAGGGATAAAATCAGTATACGTTTCTCTTTCCTAGTCGCAATTCATCACTGGTTTACAGCAGGGAGCGAACTAATTTTTTTCTCGTTCTGATTTGTTTACCCGGTGTAGGTCACTGAAAGCCCACCGGAAGTCCCCTCCCAGAGGGTCGCAAAGTCCGTATAACCACTCAAGTCGCCCGAGTTTGGAACACGGTTTAATCGGAAGTTGAAGTTTTGGATGGCGGTAGAAGAGTGTGGAGATATGCTTGGAGTTTAAGTTCGATCGCATGAGATTGGAGTAATCCCCCTGTTTTCTTTGGTGTGCTGCCGATTGAGTAATATCGGTTCAGTATCTGATGTATACTGAAATCAAGTATAATTGACACCACTCCCCAGTGAAGATTTCCGCCCAGTAGCGACCCTAGTCCCAGCCCTCGTCCCGCTGCCCTAACCGGACGCCCTAACTGTTCGTTCAAGAGTTCACCAACAGGGCGTAACCGTTAGTGCTGACGGGTACACAAGGTGAGATGTCAAAGAGTATAAATCATCCTACCAAGGTGATGGTAGTGATAGGTCGGGACAGTCCGATGCTGACCCGGACCACTATATGGATGAGCGGAATACTCCCTCCGACAGTCAGTCATCTGGGCCCCCGTAGGTGTTCGAACCTCGGAATGAAATTCCGAGATTGGCTATGCCAGAGCGGTATTGTGACAAATTGATCAAAGTTATAATTGAAGCCTGCCTACGACGGTCGGTTGTGACTCCGTCCTAATATTGGTTGCCACTCGTATGCATATTAGTCCGCCACTAGGATACCTTGTTGAAAAGGTTTCCGATTTATACATTTCAGTTTGGGTATCGACTGACCCTGCTCCCAGTTGATATCTATCAGCAGCAAACAGGGATATACTCCACGACCAAATATTAGTACACCAGAACTAATGGAAGAACTCACAGCAAGACGCGTCGGAGCTTACTGATCAGCACATCGGTGGGACCCTACCGTGACGAAGTGCAGCGAAAGTATACGATGTATCTCCAGACGAATAAGGCGGCGTCAACGGAAAAGAGCAAAAATACTTTTAACTCAATACAGAAAGCCTTTAATGAACCGGACAGTTTTAAATGAACAAGATGAGAGAAAATGTGGAAGCACGGCACGGGAAATATTAGGAAAGACAATGGACATGTTATGATGGCAATTTAGACAGGTCCGTGTCGTTTCGTCCTCTCATAACTGATAGCCATCGGTGACTGTCGGTTCCAATACTTGAACATCAAATAAGAGTGATGTGGCACGTAAAAACGACTCGCCGTCTTATTTTTCCAGTATGTGTAAATACTGTATTTTGGTATGGCCTCGTCTTCTTCTAAGTGATTCAGCAAGGTCTGGTGTTCGCTAATCCCATGACTTTCTCCAAATTAGAGATTTGCAAAGTGTTTTCCATACGCAAGGCTTTCTTAAACTCTTGACTATTGTGAGCTCTATCTCAAAACCTGAAAAGTGCTGGGGGGTCGTTATATATCTGTGTGTGCACACAGATAAAAACCGTCTTGAAGTTGTTGTAATGCGTGGGGAGGAGGTGATCGGATGGCGTGTGCAAGTGTATTGGGAAGACGAAAATGAGTGGTTTGAGGGGCTGGTCGCGTCTTTTTCGAGTGAAAAGGGATATTTTATCAAATATGACGATGGGGATGAGCACTGGGAGGTGAGCGAGTTGTCTGGGTCTTACTTTTTGTTACTCTTTTAAAATCTATTTTACGGCAGGTCGATAGCGAAAAAATCAAATTTGTGACTACTGCAAATAAGGGAAAGAACGACACGGTGCCCGATAGGTTTCTTTCTATTAAAGCAAAAGCGGATTTCAAGGACAGTGACGACATTTTGTCTCGTGTTAGAGTGAAATGTTTAGATAAAGAAGAAGAAAAGGCATATGAAGACGAGCTCAAGGACGAGGAATTAGACAAATTTAGATACGCTGAAAATTTAACTTTTGAGGCTGAAGACTCCGACAGGACTCAAGCTACCGTCAAGTTGCAGCAAAAGACGCGAGAACCTGCCCGAATCGTCATACGCCATACTCCGATACTTTTTCACGACGAAGAAAGATTACGAGAGATGCGAATGGAGTTACGTCAAGAGAAGAAATCATTGACGAATCAGATGCAGCTCTTGACGATGCAGCTTGTCGAGCAGGAACAGGTTTCAGCAGCTTTAAAACATGAATTAAAGCAGTTCAAGACGAGTGAAAAGCTGACAGTTGCTAGGCATCAAGGATCTCGTGCAGCATTGTTGAAAAATAGTCCCAGGGAAGAGCGTAGCAAGTCCGGGACGACAGTTAAGGGTCGAGAGTGTTTACTTGACCAGCAAGGAGAAAATCGAGCCGTGACCAAGAAATTCTTGCGTCTCAAGACACTTCTGCAGGAAAAACAACTTGTTGTGCAGATGAAACAACATCAACGAGATGATATAAAGACGAAAGTGACACGTGTACCTCGTCGCTATCTCTTGTCTCTTTGTGAATTGAAAGTCGAAATCGAAAGATTGTCAAAAGTAAAGCGCAGACTGGAGAGTGAAGTAAATGTGCTGCCTACGGGACATACAGACGCTAACGAAGCGATTGCTGTCCAGTCGATAGACGCTCTACAAAGTGAATTGACGAGTCTGGAAGTAAGAATCGAAAAATACATGGAACAAAGGCATCACTGGAAACTCAAAATTGATTGTGAAAAGGCTCGGTTGGCACCTTTAGAAACGCATCGTGTGAGGCTTGAGCAGGAGTTATGTTTATAATTTAAGAATGGTCTAATTGAACGCGATGGCAAGAATCGGATGTGAGTGGAATATCAGGGCTAAAACACACTTGCTTTACGTCATCTGATGCTCAGCATCGTCAGACGATGTCGGCTAGTTCATTCGTCATTCTTCCAGATCACATCATACATGTACTCATCGCTTCAAGAAGACAAGAAGACAAGAAAGACAAATTAGAAAAATGAGCTCGTATTTCATTTGTAGTTTTTTGGAAGCGTTGAAGTTGTTATACTACTTGCATTTTGTTTTCCCGTTAAGAAAACGTTACTTCCATCAGGAATATGTGCAGAAATTTCGGAGGGAAAAAATCTTCAGACTGTTAATACCATACGAAAGATTCCTAGACTTTTCTTTCCGGTGCAATACACTAATTCTTTGCTCTTTGTGATCGCTAAATTATCATGTTGGCATTTAATTATCCAGACAATAAAAGTGTAACTTTGACAGTAAAACTTGAAATTCCAGCACTCCTTCTCATTGCGAATTTTGCTTTATTCCAATGTCGTCGCGCAATTACAACCTCAGGTATGGTAGCGCTTTCGTCAATATGTCTGCAATTATTCCATATGTAGCGCAGTGCTACTAGGTTCGATATCTCCACTATTTAATTTACAAACTAGGTATTTCAACCTTATCCCAATATGTTTTAGTTTCGAATTTGCAGCATTTTCCAAAATCGCCTTGATTGCTGCTTGGTTGTCAATGAAAATAGTCATCGGTTTCGTAACATTCCTATAGATTCTCGAAATGACCTTGCATTTCTATCTCCACCTTAGAGACTGCGTAAAATTGTGCTTCCATTGTCGATAACGAGACGACGCGATGTTTCTTGCAGATCCAGCTCACGATGATATTTTTCATCTTGACGATGCCTCCTGTAGTTGATTTCTGTCTTATTTTTAAGCTGTGTAGTCTGTCGATATAACCATTAATAGTAAACTGGTTTTCATGGTTTATCCCAACTCCCATGGGGGATGTGTAACTTTTTGTTTCTTTTAGATATTTGACGATTTTCTTTGCTAAGCTAAGTTCCAGTCGACTTCCTTTGGTACATGAGCTCGTCGAGTTGCATTGTGTACTGCAGAAGAAATGTCTGGACGGGTGCATCTACATATCCACAACAAAGCTCCCACAAGTGACTGGAAACTCTTGATAGACGGCATCGGTTTCTTTGAATTTTTTTCTAAGATTTTGGTTGATTCCAGGTTCAGGTCTTCGCAATCGTTTCTGATGGGTATTTATGTCAAACTTCGTTCCTTTCTAATACTTTAATCTCTTAATTTTCCGTATCAATTCACTTCAATCTGTTCATCGCTTGACCGAGTTTTTATGGGTCCATTTCCGACATAAAATTAACCCTTTCGTAGCCTCCATTTCCACCCGGAACTTCCGCTACGTCCCGGTTTACTTCTGGTTTAAACTCTTGAGTATTGATTGCGCCCTTTGTCTTTATTCTTCTTGACATAGCTTCGCGCTCCATGGCGCTCGCGTTGCCACGCTTTCTTCTTTGGTTTACCACCCCGTTTTACTTGTGCGATAGATTTTTTCGTTTTTACTCCTTTTGTTTCTTGTTTTTTTTGTTCCGCTTTCGTCTAGTGTTTCAATGTGTTTGATATGTTGTGTTGCCACAACCTTCTTCTCATCATTTAGATATACCTTGAAACGTTTAACTTCTTAGCCTCGACGTCGAATAACTACAACTTGGGAACGATGCGCTAGCGAATCCTTTCCCGGATTTTTGTAGATGCTGCATAGAGAGCCGAACGCGACAATTTCGCCCACATTAGGTTTAGCTCCAGTGAATATTTCCATAAGTAGGACTCCGATTTATGATGTATGCCGCGTATTGTACGGCATCACCCCCAAAATGCTTGACTAAGACCACAAAAAAAAATCATACATCTGGTCATGTTCATGACGGTCCGATGCATTTGTTCGGCCTTTTCATTGTTCCACCGGTTATTTGATTCGCTGACCTGTCAAATGACTTCAGTGTTTTTGCAAAATTCATCCACATTTCTGTACTCCACACCACCATCAGTACTAATTACATGCACCTTGCTGTTGTACTGTCGTTCGAAGAAAGGTAAGAAATGTTCTTTAGTTCCGAATTTGTCAAATAGACCAAGCTTGCTAATCAAGCCAAGGTTCCGAACTAACAAGAAAACCTAAGCAACTCAGTACGAGAAATGATAGTGTCGGGTAAGAACCCGAACGAAGTGCGGAAGCCGCCGGATAAAACTAGTGAGAAGGTGGCAGAGGTTCATCCGGAAATGGGTGAGCCGAAGGAAGGAGAGATGGAAACTACCGGAGAAGAAACGGAGCCTATCCAAGAGGTCGATGAAGTGGTTATGGAGTCGCAGGATTCAGAGGTAGATGAGAATATGGAGAGTTCTATGATGGAATCTGACAGAACGGGTGAAAGCGGAAAGCTAACGGAACGCAGTAAGGAACAGGAGGAGGAAGTCATTACAGCGGAAGAGGAAAGATCCGAGGTCCAAGAAGGTGTCGAAAAGGTGGTTCAAGAAGGAGAGGAACAAGTAGTCCCGGTAACACCAAGAGTGGTACTCGATCAGAATGACTCTGGTACAGAGGTGGTATTGGAAAAAAAAGGGTCAAAAGAACACTCTGGATGATTTGGCGCAGATGCTGACCCGAGCACTAACGGACGCAGATCAGGGGGACCCAGTAAGGAAACACGTCAGAGGAACGAGAAGCGTCTGAAAGAGGCACAAGGGGGAAAGAAGACAGCGAATCGAAAATGGGCAGAGCTTAAACAGGGGGAGCTTGAGCGACTCCTGGACCTTTTCGAATTAGTAGTCGTCAAGCACTCACTGGACTGGAAGGTCTGGAAAAGCAAGACAGCGGCAGCATGTTCAATGGCAATGAGAAGCAAACAACCTTTGGAACATGTCTTAGCACGGATGGTAGGAAGCTGTCAAGTTGAAGTAGCCGTTCAAGGTGAACGGGTTCTAAAAGGATGGCTGAACAAGGTAACAGGTAATGCGCCGGTCGTGCAATCCTGCGTTAACGGGGTGGGGGATTACCTATTCAATCCTGCGATTTACTCAACAGAGAGAGCAGCAGCTTTGCGAAACGTGTGTGAGAGGGAATGGACGGGTAAGGACAAGAAAAAATTTCGAGATGGAACCCCAGAAGAGTGGATCATAGTCCAAGGATTAGCGGAGGGGACCATTTTAGCAAGAATACTCCCACAATTTTTAAGACAAATAATGACGTCAGAGGATCGATTAAGATTAGTGCTAACTATA
>MIQA02009218.1:0-11313 GCA_001887855.2 Sclerospora graminicola | reverse complement strand
ATGGTCTCCTGGGTGGATAAAGAAAGGTGGTCCCTGGTTACGGTCTTGTTATCAGGATAAGAAATTGGGCTTAATTTGGGATGGCGCAACAAGCCACTTTTGTAAAACAGTTGTGGACAAAGCGACTGATTTAGATATTGTATTCAGTGCAATTCCTCCCGGCTGCACAAGTCTAATACAAATTTGTGACTTGATCGCCAGTAACTCTATCCAGCAAGCGTTCAAAAAGCGTATATTTCGTGGAAGATGCGATCTGATCCAGGTCCAGGAGGAAAATATAAGGTCAAACGATTGGACGCGATTCAAAGGCTTAAAGAAGCGTTTGAAGAAGTAAGCAAGAATCTGGTACCATTTATCCAGATCTCTAAAGCTTTCAGTATCTATGGCCAGGATCACCGTTGCAATGATCAATCCGCACCAAGAAACTTGAAGTATTTGACTAAGCATGAGAAAAAAAACGGAGTGTACAAGGCGCTGTTGGAAAATCAAAAATGTGTTAAACTTTACTTAACGAGGTGTTATGTAATCTCTTAATGCTGGCCAACGATTACAGAAAGCGGCATACTATTGCTCAGTAGCGTAAATCGACTTTCGAATTTGTTGCCTGGAAGCTAGATCCACAATCTGATCGCTAGATGTATCGTCTATTGAGGAAAAGAGCAGGTAGAATAGAGAGGCATTAGGCAGGTTAACCAGAAAAAGCATAAAGAAACCAAATCAAGTTGCATACCTGTAGGCAAATATGGATTGCAAATTTCGCATCGCGTGCTAGGCGGATTGATATACACACAGGACACTCACGACCTTTTCCTGGGGAGCTGTCTCTTGGTGTAAGTTTGCATTATGTCTTGTTGTCTCTGTCTCCACCCTCTTGCTCTCCACGTTTTTTAAGCGATCGATAGGCTCATTCCATTGGCGTTTTCTGCATTTTCTTTTTACTACAAGGCGTGGCTCTTGCTTCGACGCAAAAATACCGATGTGGTTTGATCTTAGCGCAGTGTTTTGCCTCCCCCCCCATTACGCATAATGAAATGTTCCAGGGCTCGAGACAAGTCAATTCGGTCGCCCTACAAAGTTACAAAGCATTCCATCGGCGGGCATTCAGTTCCTTCCTGAAAAATAACCACAAACAATTGACAAAAGTGCTCAAGTATGAGCTGGCCAACTTGAAGTGGCTGCTCACTTTGGTTTCAGCACATGGTTACTGCATTTTTGCGCAAAAAATGACCATCTACCATTGTTGAAAGCAAATCTATTACTACTAAAACCAAGCGCCATGAATTGACCAGGGCAGGTGGTCCAGGCACTTAACCCGATGTTGAAGTGATATTTAAGGAAATTATGCTGATCTGAACCATGCCTATCAAAACACAGGTAGCACAAGCATTAGTCATGTTAACTATCGATATACACAATTAAAGTCAGTCAATGCCACAACTTACATGCAGTATTCCATACGAAGATTGCTCGTTCCGATAATTTTTGAAAAGCTGCCAAGCGGTACGATCTTAAAACTAGATTACGACGTGCTAAACAGCTTAAAGATACGACAAGGATTCTTTGTCAAATGACAACATAAAACTTACTCCGAGAACTCCAGACCAACAATGTTCGCTAGTGTCAACATAGCAAAGCACATTCGCCAAAAGCTGTGTTTATTTCGTTCCATTCCACCGTCATTGACGCTGACTGGTCCTTGCGAAACCTATTTCTAGTGAGTGCCGTGTAGCTGAGTCCGCGCCATTTTCAAGAATGATTGTAATTATTAAAGGGAAAGACTAAGGACACAGCTAAAAAAAAACAAATGACATATAATTGTAATTAAATGGGTACTACAGTATAATGGAATACCGTAGTGAACTCGTCATGCCGCTTCAACGTAGAACATTTCATATGAAAGTATGATTTTCCCACAAATATCTTGTTCAAGCTTTGTTCGACCACAAAACCAACTTTTAATTAACCCACGGTCGGTATTTCTGCCATTAACACTGGGATTACTTCTAAGTTTTGACCATCTATCTTTTCCAGCATGGCGGTGTCCAAGGGCATGTTGAAGGATCAACCACTTAGAAAAAAGTGAAGCGTAATGACCTGGAAGATGATAAAAAGGACCGATCCAATAGAATCGTGTTATTTTTAGTAAGCTATCATGCGCCTGAAGTTGGTGGTTCGAAGAAGTATGGACACAAGCCGTATCTCGGTAGCTTTATGCCAGTTCGATACGTACAAGTATGCTCATTCTTGGGTCCAATCAATTTACTTCATTTCTCACTAACTTGACCACAATCATTCCCAGATTTTTACGCGCATACATGTATCAATGGCAAACTTAACGGTGTCAATTCCTGGTATCGGTATCTTCTCGTCTATAAATTGTAACAGACGTTGCATGTGAGTATGGAACTGGTCTCGACAATGAGTGGAAATAAATCCGCAGAGCGAACAAAAGTGTGGTGAAGCAGATTCAAAATACGTAGATGCAAGTGACCCACATCGCAACGCTGATTGGTGGTCGCGAGACCAGCCATCACGGATGGGCAGGACGTGACGGTTGATTGGTGGGACGTGCCGATCTAACGTTGAACGATACATTCAATATTTTCTCTTCTTGAAAAAAATCATCGGGTCAAGCGGAAAATGTGGAGAAAAGTATGGAGGTATGTCTTATCATGGGTGGAGTGGATCGGTTAAAGTATCACGACTATCTATGGATGTTCTGATATCGGACCGGGTCGACTCAGAAAGTGGACCGGTTGGGTTACGCCTACGAAGTTTGATTACGGTTGCGGTCAACGCATGGAATATCTTTCTGGGTGGTATCGAGGTTAGACGAAAGTCGACGATCTGAATGGTCAGACAGGTTAAGGCGGTGGTTGAAATGCCAGATTTGAAGTGTCTGGATGTTGATTTTCGAATTAACTGAGAGTCTTTTGAGCAGTCTAGACTAGTAGCTAAATGGATGAGTGATATGGTGATGGCTAGTGGCTTTTTAAGGTATAGGCTATTACTTGTTGGTCCCATTAGGCGAAAGTTTGGATTTACAAGCTTGGTTTTCTTCTTCGGTGGTTGATATGCCAGATATGAAGTGTTTTGACGTTGATTTTTTAGTATGGTTGATCGATTGAACTTTCTGGTCCAGTCTCAAGACATGGTGATCAATGAAAAGCGCCAATAGAGTGATACTAGGCTAATATACAAGGACATGTTCGTATCGTTCTATTTGTGCAATATTCAACACTACGGGCATGTGACGACATCACGAGTTGAGAGCGCGCATGCGAATGTCAAGAAGTGGGTGGATGTATCCACAGGTAAGCAGCATCATGTTGGCTGTGATGATGTTGCTTGTTTGACAACTTACAAATACTTCTTGCACATTGATCTGTTGTCGGTCAACACAGCCCTCAGCCTTGCTTGTGATGGCCAGCTCGGTATTGTGAGGCATCAAAACGCAGAAATTGAGCCTGTCAGATATAATGCTGTTGGATTGAAGCTGTGTTGAGCGGCCTCCGTGAGCAGTATGCTAAAGCTGACAGGTATCAGCAAATGATTCTTTATGATCATGTTCTTGCAGCTACAGATGCTGCTGTCCATGATCATGTGGTGGCAAGGACACGCGGGCGCCCAACAGGCACCACTCGACGCAATCCATCACAATTTGAGCATGTGGAAAATGTATTGAATCTTCCACGACGTCAACGATGTTGGAACTGCGGTCAAAAGGCCCATGACGCAAGGATCTGCCGTCAAGCAGCGCAAGCACAAGAAAGCAGCACCACAAATTGACAATTTCGAGCTGTTTTATCCTGAGCTTGAAACGCTTGATATTGAATTGTGAATGTAGATGTAGATGATCATTGACAATATAGATTGCTTTTGTTTGGATGCCATCACCATGAACTTAAACTCCCACAAACCACATAGCTAGTCTTCTTCTAAGCTGTTGAGTTCATGCTGGAGCAAGCCTGCCAGGTGGTTAGCAAACATTCAGCAGCTGGGGCGCTATGTTATAACAAACAAATACACCAACGGGTGGGCAAAGATGGAATTGTCATCAACCAATTGAAGACTCCAAATCCAATGATTTGCATAATATACGGTAGGTGAAGGTGAAACGGAAGGTTTTCATTATCAGCCCCCTTATTTATTTATTTTTATTGTTTGTTTTTCACAATCTCGGTATAAGTATCCTCACGCTGCTCGGCAAAAAAATAATGAACCCGATCAAGCCCCACACTACTAAATTGCTGACGATTGAAGTCCACTATCTAGCAAGCGGAAATGTCAGGATGGCGGTTTCTTGCGGAGTCAACAGGATGACATTTTTTAAGAGACTAAAAGGCGTTATGTCGTACAGACCGAAAATATGGAAGCAATGTGAGGGAAATGACATGCGCGATTGCTTAAGTATGGCGTCTGGACGAGTAAGAAGAATGAAATACCGCGAGGCACGTCTAAAGACGTTAGGGATTTGAGAAACTGGTTTTAGGAACATCTTCAAGCATGAGCATAGAGTAATCAATCCTATGAGACTGGACAATTTACACTTCTGCAAAGTAGGCAACTCAGCACAGCTCAACACACGAAAACAAATCAAAGCCCGGTATTTTATTCTCTTCTTTAGTGCGACTTGCTTCATTTACCACTGCTTAGTATTTTTCTGTTAAGAGAGTTGGAGCTCTTTCAACTTTTTTGCTCTTGATTATGAGAACATGTTTCTTCTGAATGATGATGAAAAAAGACATTGAACCGTACAAGTCAATGCGGATCTTGCGACGCCGACGAAAACATGACAAGTCAAGGGGTTTGGCCAACAACAGAAAAACTCAAGCTAGCCAAATTTCTGTGCGCGTCTCTGACAGCGCCACTACTGTGGGAAGAGCCAAAGACATACCCTATCATTTTGTCGTCTTCAAACGCTATTACTGTGTCATTTGCTGTATTTAGGGGCACCGACCAGCAATGCGTGGAGAAGTAGGCGGCATGGCTTGTATAGATAGTGCGTAATATCTATCAACAAAAGAAGCAAATCGAAGCGTTCGTGAACGAGATGTCAGTGGACGAGATATCATCACTTGCTCCACCGCTTCATCGGCCTCGAAGAGATTGAACCTTGTCGAACTGCCCTACTTTCGTATTCCTCACTACCAATCCCTGAATTTTGAGCATGGAATTTCGGAAGCTCGGCCAATCCGTTTTTCAAGCGCTTGCTCAATGTCGCTCCTTCTTGTATCGTTCCGAACGGGACCAATAATGTATAATCGGGACCAATAATTTATAATCGGGTGGTAAATTGTTTTAGCAAAATTCTTACTATTCAAGATCGTTGCTATTGTCAGCGTCATAGCGTTTAAATATTGACCAGGTGTGAGTCGAAATACCAGCGGCAGCAGTCACTCGCAAAAATCCATCGATCGTCACATGACGGAATATCCTGTACGCTTGACGAATTGTGTCGGAGCTCCGCGTTGTTGCCTATAAAATTTTGTCCCGAATACGCGTCTTAATCTCATCGAGTGTCCAATTCCCGTTTTTATTCTCCGTCGTATATTGATCAGGATGGGCTAACGCTTTTTCTTTTTTTGTGTGTTTTGCTTCAATATTTGACGCAGTTTGTTGGCAGCCGCTACCCAGGAGTTAATCTTAAGGCAGGACACATGAGTGAGCTCGTTTATATCGATATCCTTGTCAGAACATGGGCACAGGGCGTCCGATTGATGACGCGAGAGTAGCAGTCCATTAATAGCTACGTGAATCTCGAGAGGTTAAATGTCATTCACTTACAGATCCAAAAGGTTGTGGCTATCACGACTCACGACTCTGTCCCTCCTGCGGTGTGTAAAGAGATCGGCATCCCGACGGACTTGTCCGTCTCTCAGATGTATTGTAGGACTCACAGACGTCACCTCTGGCCTGTAGCGTGCGCTTGCCGCTGAACACAAAGCATAGAGAAAAGAGATGCAAACTCTACATTCATGGACACTTGACTGAAATCGTGGTCCGTAATTTTCGTGGCGGTTACGGCATACTCAAAGTAATTATTCACTTGTCTGCGCACGCACACATTATTATATCAATAGTCCCCCAACTCGCCTAAACTATATCCTATCACGCACCCGCCGACGACATTCTCTTCTTCTGCTCCCTCCCTCTGGAAGGATTGCGTACTAAAGTTGCAGGCATCAGATCATCTGGGATTAGGAACGAGATTTCCGTTGGAAAGATAGAGCCGGCATACATGTTTACCGCTCAGAGCAATAGATAATGGATTCATTGGCAGAGACGAATAAACCCATTGAGTGTATATGTTGGAAGGCCGCGCACACATGGACGCACGGAAGCTCGAACTCGTCCCATTTCTGGCAGCTTCACGTCCTTCTTTGTAGATCACCCACTCGTGACCCACAGTCTCTCGCAGACATTAAACACATAATTTGCTCTTGGAAACACAGCTCTTAGCCATCCTTGTAGACCTTGGGGTTTCACTACTTCCTCAGACTTTGTGCAGAGTGTCCTGTCGTCATATATCTTTTCATACTTGACACGGAGCCGTGACGGTCTCTTCAGCATAGGATCCGATATACTTGTACACATTGGGAAGACATTCATATGACGGGTGGGTTCAAGCCAGGCGTTGGAGCTCTCCACCGGGCTGGATGTGACAATACTATAGCGGCAACATGGGAAGACCGCGGAAATCCATTTCTCATCTCCTATGATTTTCAGGTATGCTGCTGCCCCCACCAAATGGCCGAAATGTCGGCCCAGATTCTCTCTGTTTCGATCGCACGTTTGGCCTTGGCTAGTTGGACCACACGACTGCCTAAATCTTGCTTAGTTGGACTCTTCACGTTCCGCTTAATATGCTAAGCGCATAGGAATGAGGCATGTGTGGTACAAAATCAGCAGAGACTTTCGGAGGCCCTTGTCTTGGTCGTTAACAGCAACCATGTTTTTCGTATGTAATATCGGCAGCGCTACCAGTAAATTCTTAAAAAAAACGGGTCCAGCACATCTCGCACTCGTTGCAGTAGTTGATAGAAACTGCTATCACGATGGTGTCATTGTGACCCGTGGCACACAAATGACCCTGTCCACGGGACCTTTTGTGTGACAGGTGTCCGAACGATAAGTGGAAGGTAGTTGGGCACAATAATTGGGTTCCATTATCCCATATTGAATTTGCGCTGAATCAACTCACAACCGTGCAGTCCACGTGTGTCCCTCGATTGACAGCTTTCATAGCTGTCAGAAGAGGTAAAAAAAATACTCAACACGTCCGCCTGACCAAGGTGTTGATGCCTTTGGAGATCTCGATACGCATTCATGTACAATCCTTCCGGTCCTACTCTTTGTTGCCTTGATTACGTCCATCACTTTACTTGGTACCAATCAGTGTTATATCACAGCCGGTGAACACCAGCAAGTGTACGTCAGTCGTAGCACCGCAGAGCATGGTGGAACAACGCCAATTTCGAGTTAAATCCAATAGTCAATGACTCATTGCCTGTTTTTGCTAACCCATTTCACAAGTTTTGAAAGTTTGGTGCGTTTTCGTTCACTTGGTAGGCCCTTCGGTTAGGAGCCTCTGTCAAGCAGAGGTGAACTTAGCTCGGTTGAAAAATAGAGAGATCTGATTGGTCAGATGGTAGTCGCCATCTCGGTTGCAGGGCTGACAATCATAGGTTTAAATGCATTAGATTTTAATATAAAACTTTAAATTCGATGCGCTGTCAGAAGTAGGTTTTAATCACAGTTTCGTCAGATCTCAGAATTTCAACATTAATTTACGACTCAGATCTTATTGCTAGCTTCTAACAGACCCCCGTCCGCTAAATATGTCAAATAATACAGAAAGCACTGTCTTGCCATCGACGTGGACAAATACCTATTCAGAAAGGAATGAGCACATCTTGCCGTTCCAAGAGAGGTCGAATTTTCAGTGAATTCTTGTCAGACTTTACAGACATCGCACAACCCTTCACCAAGAATCCCGCAATCATTGCAAGAAGACTATAGCAATCCAAAATAAGTCGGAATATGCGATGGCCATTTAGTGAGCCAATGTGCTCCTTTTCAAAGTTTTTTGAAAAGCTTGGACGAACAGCGTTCCTGGGTTGAGCAATACATCAGCAAAGAAAAATTCTGCGGTTGAACCGTCAGCAAACCGACCTGCTTCCAGTATTCGGAAGTTAATGGAATGATTTATGCTTTCGAAGGTAGCACCAAGCACTCATGGCAAGTTCCAAGAAACCCTCGCGATGCACTATTACATGACCTGAATGTCTTTACAGAGGGGCGGAGATCCAAACCTGAAGGCATCAACTATACTTTTGAGACCAGACGATGATCCGCTTCCCAACACAAGGCATCTTAGTGGGCCACTTCTTGACAAGTGCTACGAGATGATAAGGTTGAAATGTGAAAAAAAAATCTTGCAGAAAAGTTCACTCACTGCTTGTCTTGTATCAGACGCGTGCTCTAACATTCAACACGAGCCCATTGTCAGCTACATAACAACGGTACCACCTCAGTCAATTGTAATGGGCCAAAAGGTCCATACCGGGAATTGGATTGCAAAAGACATTGCTCGGGTCCTGAAGAAATGCAGTATCAAGTTTGTTGGGGCTGTGACGGACAATACGTCCGCGGATAAAAGCGCACGGGAACTTCCCAAAGTCGAATTTCGCTCCCTTTTTTTTCAGGGGTTTACTTTGCATGAGTTGCATTTGCTGGCTAAAGATATCTTTGTCGCTACAAAAACCAATCAACTAGGAACGTTTGTGGCAATCTTCTACCGGCTGGCTATCCGTTTGAGGACCAGCAATATTTTTGTTGAAGAGGTCCAACAGGTTGTTCAGTTCTTCAACAACCATCATGCCGTTAAGGCCAAACTATCTCTGATACAGCGCCCGGAGTAATTGTGCAGACTTTTCATGCCGGCGCCAAATCGATGGGGATCGCTGCAGAAATGCCGGGAAACCTTGGTGAAGCCGAAGCATCTCTTGCGTTATTATCGTATGTGAGCGTGATATTGCTTCCAGCGCGGCTGACGAAAAGGATCCGCGTAGCTCAATCAAAACCATTGCGACGAGAAAAAAATTAAAATCACAACTACAGAAGGGATTGGAGCTGCTCACACCGATCCACAGATTGATAGTCAGATATCAATCTGACTCTTTCCCGGTCAGTAAAGTATATCCTGACAACATGGAGCTGTCACCAAAGTTCCAGGAACTTGTACCAAAAGGAATATTTAGCCAGGAAGAAGCTACCTATATTGCGACTCGTTTTTTAAGCGATATCAGTTCTTATGAAAAACGATTACGGTCTTTCATACGTGTTAGACTCTTGATTGTTGGGTGAAACACTGACTCAACCCCTCAAGAGAAGTCTGGAAGGCATACTTGTCAATATCCCCATGAACGATTTTGCAGCTGTAGATGATGCTTGACGAGAAGCCCTCTATCTGCAGTACTCCGCGTTTATGGTATTGAGCAATGCCTCAGCGGTCTGACACATTGTGCCCCAGGTCTGAGATGCGCACTAATGTAGGGAGGGGTATTAATATAGGGGTAAGGTAATGATCAGTAGCGAGCGGTTGCTGGTTGGCTCAGCTGAAGGTTATCCCAGTTCTCACGGTCCAGGTCTGTGGTTCGATCCCCACTGTGTGCTGCTTCTCGCCTAAGCGGATCCATGCATTGGTAGTGTCTTGTTTGGGGTTCCAGGCTCAGCGTCCCCCGGTGAGAGAAAACCACTTTTGTTAGAGAGTTATCTCGTTCACAAACTCGATGAGCTCTTCGCATTCCTCAAGCATGTCGTCATTCTCCATACTAGGAGTGTCAATCGTGGTAAGTATCGGTGCCTCGCAGCCCATTTCCTCGTTAAATTCTCTACCGTAAATCTAGTATGATGCTATTTACAGCTCACATCGCTGACCAAGAAAGCAACGCTGAAAGCGCTTAACCGCGAACTCTTCTGAGATCCCTCCCTCATCCAGCTTAACACGAGAGAAGGCGAACGTTTTGGGCTCGAACACGCCAGCGCGCTTTCCAGTCATCGATCTTCAGGTGATCGTGTCCTTGAAAGGCTATGATCCGCCGGCTGGAGGTAGGCAGTCATCCCTCCCGGGATCACGGCGTACTTGATCTTGCGCCGTTGGAGGTGGTCCTTCACCTTCTTGCTGATGTGGGATCGGACCGAATCAAACATGAGCAGCGTCTCCCATGGTAGCACAAGAGGGAGTCTGTAGTCGATTCACTGGATAAAAAAGTCAGTACTCATCCACAAATTCTTCACATGTGCATGGGCTACACCATTGGCCATTACAATCTCGGAGCTTGTACCGGGAATATTGAGTGTAGCGCATTTCTTGATTCAACTAGCAGACGCACAATAGATCGCAGTGATACGATTTTCTCAAATCCATAGGACTTGATGACGACGTCCGTAGCACGGCGGCTGTCAATCGTGTTGCCGCGGTTGTGATTGAGAAACAGCGCAGCCTCGTCCATGTTGTTAATGTTCTTGACGCCTATGCCGTGATCTGAAACAAGCTTTTGCACGTGACGCACGAAGCGTGCAGCACGTTCCACGATCTGGACTTGATAAAACTTCGTCCTGTTGGTTGCCTTTCGTATAACGAGATTGTTGCGGAAAAAGAAACCATCAAGCATCCATTGGATAAATCTGTCGATACCGAACTCATCGCAAGCTTTAATGACCATTGCCTGATTACAAGACGACGCAGCTTTCGCGCTCCACCAATTTGCGAGTATAGAAGAAATACGAGCTCCTCCGACAGCAGCTGGTGCCCCCCACCGCGAGCACGATACCCTTGCGGGGATGACTCTCGGATGGCATCTTCATTGCTAACCCATCTTTTCACCGCCTTGCGATCAGTGTTGAGCCGCGCAGCAACAGCTCGCAACGAGCTATGGCTAACTTCGGCGATGCCCTCAAGCTTTTGCTCGTTGGTCTACTTGCGCTTCATACGATTCTCTCCGAATAGTTTAATAGAAGACTCGTCGACCTCGCATTGTCTTGGGGCATTAATCAAGGAGTGAGGTATTGTTCACTGGTGCTTCAGCATAAGTGTATTATTTTAGGGAGGGGTGGTATTGTGTAGTTCGAGGATTTGCAGTGTTTGCGCCACAGGACAAGTTGGCAAAATCTTTACGCTATCGGATGCTTGTTGAAAAACGCCAGACAGTTTTACTGCACTGGCAGCTACATGGCGGTTTTTGGCCAAACATGCAAGACGTTGCGTTACCGCTCCGATAATTAGTCGTCCGGGCCAGTGGGAATCCA
>MIQA02009213.1:0-14573 GCA_001887855.2 Sclerospora graminicola | reverse complement strand
TTAAGAGTGACTACAACCAGAGCAAGAAATGGAGTTTCTCGTTTGAGACGCAAGCCAACTGTCCATTCAAAATTTTATTGACCGTGCAATTCAAAATTTTATTGACCGTGCAAAAGAAAGGCACTCTTCATCTTAAACAGCACAATCTCGACCACAGCGATGAGATGATTGGTGCTTTTGGTTACAACATCTTTGACCAAGAGCTACAAGATTGTCTAGTTAATAAAGAGTTCGAGTCCATCGCAGCTGTGAAGGAAACTGTGAGAGAGTACTGCGAAAAAAAAAAGACGCAATCAACATTAGGCTCCCATCCAACAAATTTGTTTTGTCGGTCTAGAAAGTCTATTATTGAAAAAAACCTGGCAGAGATAGGAAATCCATGATCAAGCTATCTCTGATAACCATTTTAATACAAAACGCACTCGAGTGACTATTGTGTGCAATACTCACTCTTCCGGATTGAAGCGCGCACAAAAGCCGACGAGCTTGCACGAGTGACGAAGTCGTGTAACTTCAGCCACGAAAGGGTCGATCACGTTGGTAACCAGCGGCGGGAATCCACTAAATTTTTAAGTATTTCGTAAAGCAATGCTCGGGAAGCACACAACAAGTCAAAGTGATAGACGTAATCAAGGGGGCAAAGAGAAGGACCGGAAGGATTGTGCCATACATGAACGCGTATCGACTCTCCAAAGGCATCAACACCTTGATCAGGCAGACGTGTTGGGTAGCTTTGCAAAAGATCGACCTCTTCTGTCAGCCATGAAAGCGGCCAATCCAGGGACACACATGGACTACACGGTCGTGAGTCGATTCATCGCAAATTCAAACGCACGTGGTCCATCCGAGTTTGATTCAGCTTTTTTATGGGATAATGGAACCCATTGTGTCCAACGACCTCCCACTTATCTTTTTGGAGGTCTGTCACACGAAAGATCCTGTGGAAGGGGTCATTTGTGTGGCAAGTGTTGTCACGGGTAACAATGACACCATTGTGATAGCAGTTTCTATCAACTGCTGCAACGAGTGCGAGATGTGATAGACCCGATTTTTTTCAAAGAATTTACTGGTAGTGCTGCCGATATTACACACGAAAAACATGGGTGGTGTAAGCGATCGAGATATGGGCCTACATAAAGTTTGTGCTGATTTTGTACCACACATGCCACATTCCTATTGCGTTCAGCATATTAAGCGGAACGTGATGAGTGACACGAAGTAAGATTTAGACAGTCGTGTGGTCCAACTAACCAAGGCGAAACGTGCGATCGAAGAAGAGATAATCTGGGCCGACACTTCGGCCCATTTGGCGGAGGCAGCAGCATACCTGAGAACCAAAGCAGATAAGAAATGGATTCTCGCGGCCTTTCCATGTCGCCGCTATGGTATTGTCACATCAAACCCGGTGGAGAGCTCCAACGTCTCGAACCCGCCCGTCATATGGATGTTTTCTCAATGTGTACAAGTATATCGGATCTTATGATAGAGAGACTATCACGTCTCCGTGTCAAGTATGAAAAGATAAATGACGACAGGACACTCTGCGCAAAGGCTGCAGAACTGGTGAAACGCAAGGTTCTACAAGGACGGCAAAGATCTGTGATTCCAAGTGCAAATAACGTGCTTAAGGTGTCTGCGGGAGATGGTGGGTCACGAATCGTCGATCTACAGAGAAGTACGTGTAGCTGCCTGAAATGGGACGAGTTCGAGCTTCCGTGCGTCCATGTGTGTGCAGCTTTTCACTATAGACACTCAATGGATTTATCATCTCTGCCAATGAATCCACGACTGAATTGCTCCGAGCTGTACCTATACAAAACTATCCGAAACATGTGTGCTGGATGGCATCAGATCAACTGGGATTAGTAGCGATATATTCCAACGGACATATCGCTACTAATCCCAGTTGATCTGATGCCTGCGTTTTTTGTACGCAAGCGGTCCAGAGGGAGGAAGCAGAAGAAGAGAATGCTGTCGGCGGGTGAGTAATAGAATATAGTTTAGGCGAGTGGGGAACTATTGGTATAGTAATGCGTGCGTGCGCAGACAAGTTAAGAATTACTGTTGAGTATGCAGTATTCGTCACGAAAATTACTGACCACGATTTCAGTCAAGTTTCCATGAATTTAGAATTGTATCTCTTTTCTCTATGCTTTAGGTTAAGCGGTGAACGCACGCTCCAAGTCAAAAATGATGTCTTTGAGTCCTTCAATACCAAGGAGAGACGGAAATGTCCGTCGGAAATGCCGATTTTTAACGGACTCCAGGAGGGACAGATGCGTGGGTCATGATAGCCACCACGTTTCGGATCTTTAAGTGAATGACATTAAACCTCACGATTTTCACATAGCTATTAATGGGGCCGCGCAGACGTGAACCGTACTTTCCTTTACCTGGACGGTGACCGTTCCGGTACAGCAGGAGTAATTTGGATAGCGTCATTGACGATCATTCCAAATAGCGCAGAAGTGTGCTGTTCGTTTCATTACCAGCACGATGTCCTTTCCGGTACAGCACCACTCTCGCATCTTCAATCGGACGCTCTGTTCCCACGTTCTGACAAGAATTGAAGTGTTGATTAAACGAGTTCACTCATGGGTCCTGCCTTCAGATTACCCTCCTGGGGTAGCGGCTTGCCAAACGGACTGCGTCAAAATTGAAGCAAAACACAAAACAAAAAAGCGTTAGCCCATCCTGATCAATATATGACGGAGAATAAAAAATGGAAATGGACTCTCGATGAGATTAACACGCGTATTCGGGACAAATTTTAGCAGGCAACATCGCGGAGCTCCGATAAATTTCGTCAAGCGTACAAGATATATTGGCATGTGACGATCGATGCATTTTACGAATGACCGCTGCCGCTGGGATTTCGACAGACCTGGTCATTATTTAAACGCTATGACACTGACAATAGCGACAATCTCGAATTACAAGAATTTTTCCTAAAAATTTACCACCCAATTATGCGTTTCTTACGACGCCGACGAAAACATGACAAGTCAAGGGTTTTGACCAACCCCAGTAGAACTATTGCTAGCCATTTTTTTTTTGTGCGTGTGTAGCTGACAGCGCCACTAATGTGGGAACAGCCAAACACATGCCCTGTCATTTCATCGTCTTCATTCGCTATTGCTGTGTCTTGAGCTGTACCTATGATATTGGACAAGCAGCACCTAGAGAAGTAGAAGGCATGTTTTGTATAGAAAATGCGTGTTATCTATCAACAAAAGAAGGTTCGTGATAATTATGTGAATAGATGGTTAATTTGGGGTACCGATCCCCCATATTTTATCTGGCCACCCTGGATGTAAAAACCCATCTGTGTTACTAACTGAAGTAGTACACAGTAAAAATGTAGTCTGTGTGGGACTAAATACCCTGTGAGATTCCGTGAGCATGGCCGCCACGTGCTGCTACTCATGGATAACGCACAATCTCACAAGACTGACGGCCTCGAATTGAGCAACATTAAGGTACACAAGCTTGAGCCGAACACAACGCCGTTCAACCAGCCCCTCGATGCCGGTATTATCCACGCATTCAAAGCTCGCTTTAGACAAAGGCGAGACCGTCGCGCGGTCAATGTCATGGGTTCGAGCACACGGGGCGCCTACAAAGTCGACATACTAACAGCTATGCAATGGGCAACTGCTGCCTGTCGTGATGTGAGTGCGGAGGCGATTAGCAACTGCTGGAAGCACACGAAAGTGCTTCCAGCTCCTGGGCTACACGAAGTTGAAGAGAAAAACCTCGAGTACACGTGCAACATGGAGTCTGACAACGACGCAAACTCGTTGTGCTTGCTGCTGGATGCGGTTCACTGTCCAATGCCTGTGTCATTTTTGCTTATGTGATGAATATATATGTGTTTATTGAAATATAGCTGTTGTTCATTGAGTATGTGATGTGAAGATTGGGTTTGACAACAACGCAAAATGGTACTCTACCAATGTTATAGCAAAAGGATTTAATCACACACTGATACTAGTACTAGACCAACCGCGTGATACGGAAGTGTCCCCATGCTAAACTTTCACCCCTATATGCACAAAGATCGTCAGCATTTCGCCAGTTAAGCAATGCGCCCACAATCAATTTGCGGAGGTAACCTCAGTCTATTTGTATCGAAAATTTTTTGTCTTTAAATACTTGCACTTGGTCGCCGGTTCGATACCATTTTGCACAGTCTTTTACATAATACCATATTATTGGCCAAAATAGTTACCTTTGTTTTTTTATATCCTCGAAAATTTCACCTGGTACCACGGTGTGAATCAAGTGGGGTATATCTGTAATATCCTCTGTAGCAGAGGCCATCCAAGTGACATGAAAGCCAGAAGGGCCAGTTGCTGTAGCGATCGGTAGAAGACCTCCGCTGGCTTTTCAAACGCACTGCAAAGTGGGACCGGGATCAGACAGTAATACAAATATTGTCGGATACTGAATTTCCATTTGAGCCGCAAACGATGATCCCCGACAGATTTTTTTAATTTGCGATGACATGGAAATCAATCCTGGTCGAGAAACATCGAGACATACACGTGTCAGAGATAGACACGAGTAATGAAACTATTTGTGAATTCCCAGGAATGGTGGGTTATGAATGATAACAATTGCGGACTTAATGCAGAAATCAAAGAAGAAGAAGAAGTCATCCAAGCTATCAAGCGTCTGGATGAAAGGAAGGTGGCAGGACAAGATGGACTCAGTAATGAGCTGTACAAGAGTTTCGCGGAGAAATTTTGTCCAACATTAAAGACTCTATACAATCACATATTAAAAGATGCCAGACCGCCCGAATCGTTTTTAAAAGTTTTGTTCATACCTCTTCAAAACAAAAGGTGACTCAACAAACGCGCTAGGCTACTGCCCCATCAGACGAGTTATAAAAATTTTGCTAAAATAATAGCGAACAGGCGTCAAAGGTTTTAGGAGCCTTGATTGGAGACACTCAACAAGGGTTCGAAGAATGGATATTGCGGTGGTAGTAATGATGGCCACACTCAAAAATTGCGAATTTGATTCTATCCCTTCTACGGAACCGGATGAGAGTTCAGATATTTTCCTCTTGGATTTTACAAAAAAGCATATGATGCGATTGATCGAAAATATCTTTATCACATCATATATCTACTTGGATTTGGGTAGGATTTTATTCAACTAGTGAGGAATTTGCATGAAGGGACTACAGCTGAATTTGTGGTTAATAATTAGGTTTCAGCACCGTTAGCCGTGAGTCAGGAACTAGACAGGGTTGTCCGCAGGCTCCGTGCGCTTTATAATATCAAGAAAGCCGCTGGTATTGCATTTCTCCAAGATAAACAGATAGACATATGGGGTCTGGGCAACATGGAGGAGAGCACAAGTTTTCTGAAGTCGTGGACGACTCAACCCTGTTTTTGAGAAAAGCTTCCCAAACGCAGCGAGAGATGAGTATTGTACAACAATTTGGGCGTAATTGCAACGAAATGCAGTACATCTGTAGCGGAAAGAGTGACTTTTTAACGCTGTTATTGTTCCTGCTTTTGTTTTTACAACGAGAGTGTTTGAGCCTCCAGATCATATACTGAAGCGGCAAATCGATATCCTAAAACGCTTTAGCTGGAACAAAACTACAGCCGGAACTCAAGTCATACATTAAATGTCTTCTACACTAATTTATACACCAAAAGAGGCTGGGGGCTGGGGCTGATAGCCGTACCTTTAGCGTTACTGGTACAACGCATGAAAGAGACTACATAATGGCTGATAGGTCCGCCAGATGTTTTAAAGACTGCTTGTACCACTTGGCGATTTGGTCGAAGTACGGATCCGCGCATACAACACATATCACCAGTCAAGGGTAAACGGATCACGGGCATCGAAGCTACAAGATCGCATCGGTCAAAAGAAACTATTTGTCAAGAGCAAGGGAAGTGGATTAGTCCGGACCGCCATCAACAGAAACTATTGAAGGAGTACGTGAGTTGACACTTACCTCCGTTGATAACGAACTTATTTGCGAAAACAGTCGGACCATTCCAAGGAGTAAAAGGATCAGACCACCTAGATGTCACTATAGATCTGCCCGATATCCGCTTTCATGGTTAAATTTTGTCCTATTAGGAAGCATTCTGAGACACTTACAATAGGGCCCGCAAGCCATGGATACCAGAGGAACGAGCACCGGAACTATCGCCTCGAAAATACGATAGGGTACGAGAAATGAGCATGTTATCGCTTCAGATGCGACGACTTTCAAATGACGCGTATACACAGCAGGTCCACAAGGTCAAGCGATCTCCCATACAAGAGCAAATTTTGGAAGATGGATAGCAGCATTAGTGCTGGTATAACCCCGGACAGGTGATTCAATCCCCTAGTTGTATCGATGACGTACCGTCTTACTTCTTTGAAATTAATCAGATCTAGGGCTTCTGGAGGGAGAGCTAGAATAAAAAACGACCAAAGTTCGGCTACGTCAAACAACAGAAGGAATTTATTGGAAGCTTGATGCTAACATGTCCTTCGACGAATCGAGTGGATTTCAGAAAGTTTAGTCGTGTGTAGGCCACACCTTACCTGCAGGCCCTTAGAAGAATAAACTCCATTATGGAAAATTCCATCAGCGATAAGGAAATAATTCAAGAGGTTTCACCATTTCAACGAAGCTTCACTGCTTCCTGCGGTTGTTGGAAAGGCAGAAGGGAACAAGAATCGTGGTAGAGGCATGTACAAGATCAGACGCCGAAACAAGTATGGAATCATAAGCATCTCTTAACTGACTACCAGGTGTGACTAATGTTTAGAATAGCAACGATGCAATTGAATACGTTCTATCTGCAAATAACTATTGTCCGCTAGATGGTGAATGTACGATCCCTATATCGGACGTTGCACATATTATATGGGGCTACAGGAGCTCAAAACAAGTTTGGATTAAATGGGTCAGTCATTGGATAGGAGATGCTATTCAAGAGGAGCAGCTGGAGTGATTTAAGAATAACATCGCGACCAGATCACCACCGGAATGCGAGAAACCGATACAGGCGGCAATGATGAGTCAACGTTTCAGAGTTTCACGATCAACTAAAGCGGGTGTGGTGGGGATTTGGTTATAGCAAATACGTAACAGAACAATTCCTGGAGGAATTACGAAATCCACAGCGGATAACTTAGAATTATCTGGACCAAAGAAAGAGCTCAACCGGAAACAGTGGCAGGGCATGAGCGAGGACGACCGCAAACCCGGGAGGATGGTATGAGACTGGAGATTTGTATCCTGTGCAGTTTTGATATAATGTCAGCATTGCTGATGAAGCGAGTAGATTCAAAGATTCTGAAGCGAACAAACTTGACGTGCCACCTGAGCCGAACAAGCCTCTCGAATTAAAACATATATACAGTCCTGCGCAAAGGTTTAGCCGGAGGGGGTATTTCAACTTCTAGACCTCACCTGGATTTTCAACCTGGACAACAGAAGTCAATGTAAAACGTTACGCCGAAATATGGCCTCATTCACAGAAGTTGATCATCGTAAAAAGTGTAAATTGTCAAAAGTGGGTGCACTTTTTTGCTCCCAACGTATAGCCGAGCCGCGTAAAAAGCGTCATAATGCTCACTTAAAACGCCAAAATCGCTTGTTTTGACATCTGCGGTACTTCAACCGCAATTGACAACGCCATGTGTGCTCGTCAATCTTTCTGAAGATGCCTAGAAAAAAAGAGCTGAACAAAAGGGAGAAAGGTGTTATTTTGGCGCTTAAAGCGACGGGAGTTTCCAATGTGGAGCATCGAGAAGGCCATACGCAACCTTCTTAAGGATCCTATGGCTTGAAACGCCCCAAGCAAACTGGAAGAGACCACGCAAAATGACCAGGAGGGATGTCCGTCAGGTCTTCCGATTTGCTTGTCATCAGCATCTGACCTCCAAGAAGGTTGTAAACGCTATGGGTTTAGATTGCACAGTTTCTACCGTACGTCGCGAGCTCAATGGTACCGATAATGCTCGTTATGTCAAGCGTAAGGCGGCTCCCCATGACGCCAGCTCATCAGAAGGCACGGGTCGACTTAGCCGACACGAAAGTCAAAGAACGATTCTATTGGGGCGTTGTACTCTTATTCGGATGAGAAGAAATTCGATTTTGACGGGTGACAGTATTACTGATACAACATACGACTTCCTCCGGAGGTGTTCTTCAAACGATTTTCCAGTTGTGGTTTTGTGTGTGTCATGAGGGCCATGAGCGGATACGGTCTTTGTAAACTGAAGATTGTAGTTGGTCGTCGAATTGGTGAGAAATACAAGGATACACTCGAAGCACATCTGCTGCCGTTTCTCGAGGCGATGATGGACAAATGTGGCCCCTCCGGTCTCATGTTCTAGCAAGACGGCGCCGCTTTTCACCGTTCTGGTCACGTCGTTTATTGGATTAATTAGTATCGAGCTGGTAACGTGGCCAGCCAAAAGCCTCGACTTGAGCCTCATCGAGAACATTTGAGGTGACTTGGTGCTTGCTGTCTACGAGTCGCACGGCAAGAAGATCGACTGCTAGGGGCACCTTAATGATACTCGGCTATACTTTTAGAGAAGCAATAGTGCACCCGCTTTTGTCCATTTTTTCGATAATCAACTTCTTTAAATCCAGTGATGGGGCCATATTTTGGCGTAGCGTTTTACGGTGATATCGGTGGTAAATGTTGCAAATCCAGGTGACGTCTAGACGTTCTCGGCCAAACTTTTGCGCAGGAATGTAGTAGCTACTATTAAAAGGCTAACTAGACTACATTTTACCCTAGACTAATCAACCCAGGGAGGTCAAAATTTGAAGGTAAAATTACTGTAGTTAACGGATAGGTGTTAAATCCATACAACCATTTTTTTGCACAACAATGAGCACGTGCAGTGGATGCGATGGAGACACATCGTCTGTTCAGCATCGTTGCGACTTTTGCGGGAAACGCAATCATCCTTTTTGTGGAGTGGTAATAGGAAAGAAGAAAGAAGGCAGTGTGGGATGCACACCATGCAACATTAAATTAAGCAAAAGAGTTCGCATGTGCGGAAGTAATCGAAGTTTCAGATCAAGGCCCACAATTTTGAGATGAAGGTCCACACGCGCAGATACCCACAGATTGTATCGGCAGTCACAGTCCGCGTACGAGTCGTGAAATACATGGAGGACCCACACGAGAAAAGTGATACACATTATTTCTAAAGCCGTGAAGACTTTCCTGAGATCTTCCGTCAAAATTCCAAATGAAATTTTAGCAAAGGTGACTTCCTGGTGAAAAAAACGCACCAACGCAACACAAAACCGCTTACTCTGCGCGACAGGTTTGCCATATGTATTCGTCCAGGCCTCGCATCTCCGGCACAAGTTCGCTCGGAGGGGCTAAGATGACGGTATATACGTCGTCCAATTTTCATTCACGGTTACATTTTCCTATATATCAATGTCGTTACAGGTTTTATTAAACATTTCAAAGCAGCACTTTTTATGGCTACCGGTACTATCAAGACGGGAGTCTCGGTTATATAGTGTGGTCCACACAACGTATATCGAATACTAGTACCAGTTGTGGCTATATTGGGAAACCGCTCGGTACTTGGATCCGAATTTGCCGGTAAGTGCGCAAGAGATTGACCGGTTTAAAGGACCTACTTAAAAGAAAGCTACTGAAGGCGACATGAGGGAGACGGGAGGAAATCCCGGGGACGGGAATGATCCTCTTGAGAGGAGGAAAGACACAGGGCAAGCAAGTCTACCTAAGACGGAGCGAAAGGAGTCGGTTATAGATGAGATCGTGCAGGAGTTTCCGCCAGATCCTTAACCCGTGCTAGAAGAGTCCTTCCTCAGTGATGTGGACACACCAACGAAGGAAGTAGGGGAAGGAAAGAGCAAAAATGATTAAACAAACTCCCTTCATCGGCTGAGGAACATCCTGTGAAACATTCAAAGGAACTCCTGCAACGTAATATAACCATTTACCGGAACTAGTAGACGCTCTAAGGCATTGAGAGAAGCTACACAGACTCATTCCAGGTTACACACCAGGATGGATTTGATGCAGCGCCTGTTAATAGGGCTGTATAGAGCACCAGGGAAACATCAGAAGGCGTCTGACCAGCTCGGAAATTACCGGTTATTGTCCGGAAAGGAACAAGAACGCCTAATCGTTCTGTTTGAGATCATTGTCATTCAGCAAGGCCATACCTGGGAGGTTTGTAAACATATGGTAATAGGTGCAATTAAAGTAGTGTTTCGCAAACAACACTCTCTGGAGGAGGTTCTTACTAAGATGATAGGTAAAACTGCAGTGCAGTCCAGAAAAAGAAGAGCAAATCGAGCGGTCAGTGACTGTTTATCTCGAGAATCTGAAGCTACAATTTAATAACGGAGATTTGGATGAAAACACGGTGTTCAACATGGACGAGTCCAACTTTGTGGTCAATAAAGATGATGACAAGATGTTACAGCTGAAGGGTGCTACGTCGGTGAAGTATCACGACGTGGTCCATGGAGGAGAAGGAATGGCATTCATGTGACGATTCGGGGTGAAGCAAGCGCTCGTATTTAGCCACTAATGCTCACGCCAATCAAATTTCCCGATCTGAGGAGTCCAGATGAAATTCCAAGTGTGACCTACCGATCGGGCCCTAAGGGATGGATATGCAAATTTTTAAGGAGTCGCTAAACGATTTGACATATAATCACATGGATAGGCATGGTCGACGTCATATGGTTTTCGTTGACACCGCTGGAGGTCACAACATCGATGAGAATGTCGACACGATGAAGGAAAAGTACATTGCTAACCAACGCAACACACTTGTGTCAGCCAGCGGATTCTTTTATTATAAAGACTATCAAGACATTATGACGGAAGAAAAGAGATGCAGAGAAATATCGAATTGCTAAAGAACACAACTTCTCCAACACAGCGAACAAGAACAGGAGCTGGTCTGGGAAGCTGATACAAAATTTAAAAATATAAAATTTTATAAACCTCTTGCTAAAACCCCCAAGTTAATAAAATAGTTCATTGAAATAATTATAAAAAAGGATATAAAAGTTGCTATAAAATATTAGTAAGGTAAACTGCCACTTTGATGCCTCCTGCCAATAGACCCCTTTTTAAGCTCTACGTACTCTGATCTAAATTTTGGTGCAAAAAATGGGGGTAAAAAATATCCTCGATGCTGTCGACCACTGAAAGTATGATAACAAACAGATTTTATAGCTCTAGGTAAGTTGAAGTATTTCGAAGCGCAATCACAATCCAATTCGCGCCAATAAGCCCAGAAGCTATCTGCCAGAAAGGTTCTTGGTTCTTGGAGGAATCGCAAAAGGAGAAAAACTCGTTGTTGTAGCAAAAGAATTATGCATTAACGTGCAACTTGAACGTAAGTGAATTAAAGCGTCTAAAATTGGTGACACTTTGGAGCCCATACGACGTGGGCCAATACAACGTCTACCACAAGAGGCAGAGAGATGCATCTACCAATAGATTATAGGAGGCAACGCGTTGGCCGTCCCGTTGATCGATGAAACAGCATTCGATTCAGGATCAAACAACAAGCGAGTCATTGCTCTTCGTGGATCATCAAAATTGTCTGGACAAACGAACCAACCGTTAACTTTCACATGACTATTGTTGCCTGCGCTAATGCAGCTATCCCACCAGTTTATAGTTTTCACGGAAAAACAATAAAACTTGATATTCTCGAAGGCTATGGCGTTAATGGAGCCGCTGTTACCACATCACAAACGAGATTTTTGAATATGAATCTATTAGAAAAGTGATTGGGTTTTTTTCTCGGAGGCTGTACGTTCACATGTTAAAAGACCTTTTCTCAAGGAAGGTTGTAGTTCTCATTTTTGATATAGCTGCAAAAAAGATATTCTGATTGTTTTACTGGCGCCTAACACAACGCATTTGATCCAGCCTCGAGATCTTGCAGCATTTAAAACGTTTAAGGAGACTCTACGACAGCTCGTGTCCCAGGTTGTTGTAGATGATGGTGATGGGAGCCACAGTATTTAAAATCAGCGGTCCGTGTTGCTAGCCTTGCGTGAGGAGCGTTCAAGGATTGGTCGTAACACACATTTTGGATTCAGGTCATCTCGTTTATTCTCGCTCTCACTTCGCGGATGTGTGGAATTTTTCAAAATGAACGGTACGAAATATCAACCAGCACACGCCTCGTGGCTTTAAGCTCGCGTGATTGTACAAACCGACGTTTTAACGCTTCCACGTCCACCAAAATGCCCAACGAAACGCAAGACAGCAACTGTAGCTGGGCAGCTTCTCACTCGGGAAGCCCTTAGTAAATTTGCATCAGCTCCGCCATCTAACCGCAGTAAAAAGAAATTAACGAAGTTTAAGAAAGATGTGGTTACGACTAAGTGGTGACCGTACCAAGTAGTAACGATACTAAAGCTCTAGCGTTTTATCGTTTTGATGTTTATTCTGGAAAAATGCCAATGATGACGTTCTTGCGGACCATTGAAGATGAAGGCTCACATAGTTCCCAAGAACGTCATCATTTTGACAAAGATAGCACAGTTGTTGCCTTTCAATCTAATAGCCAGCTTCAAACGCTGCATCACTGTCTTGATCTTGTCTTTCGAGTGGGACTGGGGCAGCAAAACTACCGTCTGACAGTTGTTGTACCTAGCTTTTGCGCTGCCGTTGAATCCATTTCTACTGTCATATTGATGTTAGAAACGTAAGATTCCACGATTCCTAATGTTTTAATAAAGAATAGCAATCTCTTCTGTTAAGTCATCAATACACATTCTTAGAGGTTTGAGGAAAAGGTAGTGAGGAGACAAACCTGTAGTGCCGTTTTTTGTCATAACAGTCCGAAAATAATAAATAAAAATATTTTTTCGTGCCAATACATTAAAATTCTTCCGTCTCACGTCTCATCGTAATCTCGTCAAGCCAATGCGTTTTTGCTCTTTAAAAAGGTCCTCCAGCGCGGCATTTGCCTCTCGTAGGAAATGATGTTGCAGCACCTCCTTCGGGTTCAACTATATCGGGATTAAGCGATCTATCCTTGATAAGATTGTTCAGCGGGGCGGAATCCAATACGAAGTTTCGATTTGGAGACGATATACATGGGGAGTTGCTCAGTCAATCACACGTACGGACGGCTCGGATAGTATTCACCTCTGGCATTTCGTACTTCTGTGACACGCGAACAGAAAAGAGTTAACATTTTTGATGTATTAGACTATTAGTGAAGGAGATTCGTCTATAAAAAATCCTGACGAGTTGGGCTTTTACCCAACAGCGACAGATTATAAGTAGATTAAAAGTTACTAGTTATGACTGCAGTAAATAAAAGAGGTCAGTTTTACCTTAAAAGAATTTCAGTAAGAATTTGTAATTTTATTTAACAAATTATTATAAAATAATTTTATATATTTTGTATTAAGTAATTATTAGCTAATAAAGATATTAATTTATCAGAAAAATAATATGAAATTATAAAAGATAAAAAAACGAATCAAAGAAAATAATAAATTATATTTTAATTAACTATAAATAGGTTTTTATATTATTATTTTCATCTATTTTATTTTAACGAATATCAAAAAGTAAAATTAATTATATTATCTTAGTGCAAATAAAAACAACTCAGGAAAGAGCAGTTCTACTTGAAAGTCGCCTTGCGTTGTGTCAGAGCTGTTAACCAAACGCGGCCGAAAAAAGTTTTTATAGTATGATTTTTGTGTGGCTTGTCGAAGGATCTCAACGGATTATGGCACAACGACCAGCTATCAAGTCAATTACAAGAAAAGTTGACAAGTATCGCGACGACTTTGATAAGGGCTGTCAATAGGGAACTCTCAGTGCGGACTCCAATTAAGGCAACAAAGCGAAGGTTGTCAATTCGAAGGTGGCTGTGTAGCAACTGTCTATTCGAGTAAAATTTACATTCTCTCTGTTACAAAATGTAAACACGCCCGCTCAGATTTGCATTTCTATACCCTTTATAATTATATTTCATGCTCAGAACCAATTCTTTCTGATTTTTCATTGTTGGAATGCATTCATCACTGCGAAGCGGGGCTCAAAACAGTGTCATGGGATTGGAGTGGGTGAGTCCAAACCACTTCACCAGATTGATCCTGATTATTAGTTTGATCATCAATGTACCGTTGACCAGACTGATTATACCAAACTGGGTGGTCTGGTCTAGACTAAATAGGAACTTGACTGCTCAATTTGGAAGAAACAAATAGTCTGGGCCAGACTAAATACACTATTCATTGTAGATTAGGACATATATTTGAACGAGGATTGGACTGACGTGCTGATATATTGTATAGCAATTACGTGGATTATGTTACATTAAGAAACCTAATGACTAAAACTAAGGCTAACGTTGTCGGATATCTGGACAAGTCGGAGGCCAGTGCGACCACTCTATTCCTGGAAGGCAGCTCATGATGCAGGGCGCCTATCGCAGGGCGGTTACATATTTGCAGGGGGACTTCAATAAAGGAGGGTTGCAAGATGCAGAGCATTCATAATTAAGATAAAAGGTGATGATGGGGCGTGCAGGGCAGTCCC
>MIQA02009212.1:0-14453 GCA_001887855.2 Sclerospora graminicola | reverse complement strand
CCTCCGATAGTCAGTCGTCTGGGACCCCGTGGGTGTTCGCGTCTCAGGAAGATTTTCTGAGAGCAACTACACCACACACTGGCCTTAAGAGCTAACCCATGACGTAGGTATCCTATGGGAGATGTTATTTGCACCCCCCTTAACAGTATATTCGGACCCCCCCTGTACCGTAAACCAGGTACAATGTACCGTCCTGACCAGTTGTGTATTGTAAGAAGTCGTAATAATTGTAATTTCAAAACACAAATGATTGGACTTCCCAAATGGCTTTTGTACCGTCTTTGTTAAATTCACCAGAATAAGAGATCCACCAACTCTAAAAAATCGGCCATAAACTCCAAAAGTACGAATCGAAATTTCCGCTTTCCCATAGTCGTTTGACCTCAATTTCGATTAGCGCTGCCAAATATGACTGCTGCTCGATTCCAATTTGAAGGATGTGCTGAAGGTGAAAAGTTATAATCAAAAAGCTAACGTACGGATTTCCGGCCATAAACCGCTGAAATACGTTATAGGCTTTCTGTAGACTTGCCCACAAAGCTGGTAAGTAGAAGCAAAATCTCATCAAGCGATAGCTGACAGATATAGACTAGAATTTTGTAAGCATGACAATAAAGTGTTCGTACAATCGGTTAACACAAGAGTCAATAAAGATTATTGTTAACAAACGCATCCACCAAATGGTAATTGGTAAAAACAATGATTCATCATTCGGGTTTACCAATCAAGATGATTTTGGGTACACGCTCTTCGAGTAGTTGGATCACTGATGTGTGTCCAAGACTATTAAAACTAAAATACAATCAGTTAAATGTCTCTTTATCTAAGAGGCGCGGTTCTAAACTTGTAATTCGTAGAGTGCTTCGCTTTTTTCATGCTCCAAACTGTTAAAAAATTATGTATCATTTTGAGATACAAATGCGAAACGCCCGATGAATGTGAAGGTGGTGGTCGGTCTGTGGAAACAGAAGCTAACGCATATTTAGGTAGAGCTAGAAGCACCGAAACAACTCGGAATGGTGGATGGTCCACCAGATGAAACTTCTGACACACTGTACAGTGAGAAAAATTCAATGTGGTATATTTCCATTGTCGTTATAGCACAATTAGTATATTTTCCACATTTTTTGAACTTCTGGTATAAAAGTCCCATTAACTTTGCAATAGATAACAAACACAGTTAACGTATCTTTGGCACATACAATATGTTGTTTATGGGAATTGTATACAAACCAACCGTGTATTTACGATTGTGTTCTGTTATCGACGAAATCGGTATTTGCGCGGTCTCCACAGCAATTCCCAGCAAAATTTGGAAAGGGCGGGTCATTTGCAGACTCTAACCGCAACATTTCACAATCAACAGCAACTGAGCAACCACTCTAGCCTTGTTAAGCTCGCGTGATCGCCAAATGATCAGCACCCCTGGGGCGCTGACGCAAATGGAAGACGTGTGTCTTACTGAACAACCGGTGCGCTCGGTCCCGTTGGTATATCTGGAACTTCCTTGTTCTGTAATTTTAAGCGTCTTTCAATTGATACTTCTTAACCAGTTTGCGGGAAATTTGAACAGGACATTATTACGTAAGGGATTGTTGGGTCGATAAAGCAGCAGCACCACATGTGTGTTACACTAGGAAAGAACAACACGTTTCTGAGGATGAAGCGATGGATTGTTCTGCTGTAAATGATGGCGTACAGTGTGTACTTCAAAAAAGTGATTTACAACCTGCGGATGTCACTTGATTTTTTGTTCGGAATAGTAGCATAAGTTCGGCGGTCGCAGCGCCACCCAGTGGACCAGCACAAAATGGTGGTGATATTGGAAATATTACAACCGAAGTTGCTGTTGCGTCCGAAGAAGGGTGTTGTAAAGCAAAAATATATTAGCTCTTGTAACTGTTGAGAGACAATCCGCTCTGGATTCGGGGGCACTTTGTTGCTGTTTCACACACATGCTTATCACATACAAGTACTGAAAAACCGTACCTTGCCCTGGAGGATGGTTGAGGCATGCTTAAATTGTATGAGGTAGCACGGTGTCAAGCCGACTCGTTGCTGTTCACATTGTTGATCTGTCAAGCCTGTCAGTTTTCTGCGTCAAAAATTGACACTCTGTTTTCTTGTCTATCTGTTGCTAGTCGCGCTTTAAATGCATCGACAGGCGGGGCTTTTTGACTGACAGCACAAAAATATCAAGATCAAGAGATTTCACGTGTTGTCCATAGCACTGCACGCTGTACCCAATACAAATCTCGACCAAAAGCGAAGCTTCAACCATCGTTTGAAAAGTAACATGCAACTTGCAGTGCTACATGTACCTTCAGCCTGTATCTTGGGAGTCAACCAGCACCTTTACACGGTCGTGTTGTCCATTTTCCCACTTGTAATTTACTAGTACTATTTGTTTCGCGGAGGTTATAAAATCAGCAACACAAATTTACAAGCCATTGCTGTGGTGGTCGTGCATGCAACCTATTTGCTCGTCCACAAAAATGCAAATTAAAAAACGACAACAGATAGGATATATTGTTCACCTACAAAAACAAAATTGACGCACACTGTTGGTCAGCATAGCTGTTTCAGGCATGTGGACATGAGGTTTCGCGTAACTGGCAAAGCTACGAGTGCTCAGGAGACGCACTTAACGGGTAGCGGACTGCTGTGGGGACTCCAGCAGAACGAATGGATCGGGATTCAGGACAACTGAAAAGCTTGCATGGCAGACCAGATGTTTCGCATCCAGCCAATTCAGCCATACAATTTGGATAGACACATGTTACCAACAGTTACTCACAATATGCGGGCTTATTCTATCACCACACATTTGGCCAGTCTTCTGCCGGATTTTTAAGTCTTTGTTAGGCTACGATTCAAAGCTTCCTGTGATTGCATAACTGTTTTTGTTATCTAATGTGGTAGAAAATCCCCTTTGTCCCATAAATTTTCGCTAATACAAAGTCAAGCAGACAGCTGGACCTTTTATACTTGGTGAACAGTACCTCCAAGTATTGCAGACAGATCTTGTGACCGACGCTACGACATCTGGTGAAGCCAAGAAGAGTCTACAGCGCAAGCGTGATAAATTTTACGGACTGTAAACGCATAGCACTTGAATCATGTGAGTTCAATGGTGGTTGCTGAATTCCTGTGCTCCAACGACCGCAGACATGTGGCGGAGCGACTCGGTAAATTCGATCATATTATTCAATTTGTAAGATCCAATACGAAGTGTACCGTACACCAACCTTTGTGGCTTACCCAATATTCTGAACTTGATCATTCCATCACATGATTGGCCGATATCGCCTTCAACCAGTCTTCGTTATACGCCGACCATCCTTGTCGCTTTTATAATTCTTCATGGTCGAGTAACCTCAGCTGCCCCCATACATGACCCCGGATCCGGTCTCGGGGCCGACTTTGGACCTGATCTTGACCCCGACTTTTCAACTACCAACGCCACGTGGTCTGATAATCTTCAACTTTTTTCAACTCCAATGACAGTTGACCAGTGTTCCTGGTCGATCACAACGTCCAAGGTGCAGTACCGGTAGGGTTAATCGGTCGACCATAGTCATTAGTCGGCCTGACCGGCTCAGATGGCACGAAACATCCATGCCCAGCCATAAGACAATCCCATAGTCATATGATAACACCAACCTGGGTTCATTGACAAACTGATATGTTAGCACTTGGGTCGACCCGCCCCAACATTTAGCCTCTCCATGAACGATCAGAAAGCTTAACCGATCCATCCAGCTAAAGCCTAATAATCCATGATCTAGTCTGATAATCGTGGCAGTCATGCTTGTTTCACATATTTTCTACTTGACCATGTTATCGCATGCATCTTTCCATGTCGGGTCGACTCGTCCCAGGTCGCCAACTGTCACTTCCGGCACATCCGTAATGGCTGATTTCGAGATCATCCATTCAGCACAGCGATGTGGACCACTCATATTTATATCCTTTCAACCCGCTTTACCACAGGATCGGTTCGATATCGATCTAAGCCCCACCCCAACCAACCAAGGCACCAGCGGCCCGAGGCCCCGACCGGCGGGAGCGGATCGGATGATCGCTGTGGAGTTAGACCGTTCCGGATCCGAGGAAGAGAGCGGCGGGTCATGTCCGGGTTCTGACAAAACGCAATACTGTCATATCGTTACGGTTTAAACCGTACCCCGACCGAGATCATTGATCACGGATGCCGAATGTCGGATAGGAAGTTGGACCCAGACCGACCCGGACCGACTCCGCCGGGAAGGTATCCACTGCAGGGTCGACCAAACATAATGATCGCGGTTGTTGGGAAAGAAAACATGCGGGAAGTGTGATCGTAATTGCCACCCTTCAGAGCATTGTTTTTTCGTATGTAAGACTTGTGGAAAGGTCCATGATACCGGTTCGTGTATCGAAGAATTTTTAACAGATGCGGAAGTAGTACGTCATACCGGCATGCTCTACGTCGAAAACATGTAAACTAGATCGCTCGCCAGGTGGAGTCTGGCTCGAGCTGAGCGGTCTACGTTCAGCATTGTGCATACGTCGGTAACAGAAATAAGTACGAGGAAAATGAGAAAACTGGCAATATATATATTCAGGTTTGCATTGCGCCGATCGGTGTCAAATTCATAGCCTCAGAGTGGATGAATATTCCCGATCGAACAAAATTATGGATTTGGACCTATCGCATGGTGAATCTGTTGGATATTGGAAGTATAACTCTCCTGACAAGTGATTTAAATAGGCGAATCCCACGAAAAAAAAAGCCACGATATTATTTGACTCTGGGGCCAAAGTCTCAATTTTGACTCCACCTTTGCTCGTAAGGTTGGATGTCACATGGAAGACACTCAGGGGTAAGACTGTGTCGGGATCGGTGAAAATTCCTACATGACGGGAGCTTGATCACGTGTCATATTCACAAAAGCCGGTTTCCTGGTCTACTATTTTAACGCTTGGATCGGCGGCTGGTGGATCAGGATGCAATTCGGGGGATGGATTTTATGGTCCCGGCCGGTATACGTCTCGACCTTCCCCTGGAACCCCGACCGTACCGGACAAAGTACAGATACAGTTATCTGGTTAGCGTCCGTTGTGCGGTATCCGTACACAAATGGTGAAGATTTGTCAGTACAAAAATATTCTGGTCGACTGATCGGTCGTTTTAATGATTTGAACGGCGACCGGTGACAGAAATAAAGGTTAATTCGTGGCGCTGATGACGGTCGGGTAATTTTCGTACTTAGTAGGCCCTATATCAGGTCGGACACCGATACGGAGGCGCGACTCAACGGCAACGTTGGGCGATCGGCTTAGCGCCCCCACATTATGTCGCAAACAGTTCCAAACGCGGCGCGGGATAGGGCATGTCCTTCCCGATGAACAAATGTTGCCTTTTCCAGATGATCCTTCTTGTGTGTTGACTTCTGGGTCACCGACTTGGGTCATTCATGGTGACTTCTGGCACATAACGTGACATTTGTGGCAAGACTGCCATCTGGGTTTCGATATCGTCGATATACTGGTCAGCACCTTCGTGGATACACACTGATCGGCCTCCGGATCTTTTCGTCGAGACCGACCTAACCTGGGGTTGACTTAGAAAGATCACCCGTCTTCCGATCCGCTTCTGATATAAATTCGTATTCAGTAACCACCGCGGATCCCTTTGGCTGGACCTCCTCTACCTGATCGGCTTTAATACTTTCCCGATCGGTGTTCAGGTCTACTTTGGGGAGACGATCATTTCCGTTATCATTCAATCCGGCCGTCGCCTGCGGTCTGACTGTGACAATATCAACCATCATCGGACTTTCTTCGAAATTGGTTTTGCCGGTCGACCTTTGAGATGGTTTTCTGACCAGTAACTTAGTAGGAGTGGTATATTATTGCTTCACTACCTATGGTCAGGAATCTTCGCCTACCGACACCACGTTACTGATCAGATCGGTGGCGGCTTGGTACGGCAGGTTCTGCCACTCGGTATATCTACGGGACCCAATCGAAACATTCCCCATTTGTCGGGATACTTTGCCTTCGGGCAAACACACTCCAATAACTATACATTCATGCACGATTAGTGACCGATCGGAAATATTTGTAAATTTAATATAATTCGATTTTCCGATCCCTTCGATAAAAGACGAGACCCATCGTTCGGGACCGGACTCGGGATATATCGGCCTTTGTTACGCCATTCGGTCTTTTCGAATGGAATCGGATGCCGTTCGGTTTAAAGAACGCTCCTGTGGTGAAGCGATCGGAAAATACTGGGACTGAAGTGGACTACACATGGCCGTTGATTGGTGATGATAGAACACCCATCAACATATGACGGTTGAAGGGTGGGAAAAGGTTGATCACGGTTAAGAAGAAAAGGTGACGGCCAACGGATATTCACGGCGTGGAGAAATCAGCCAAGTATGGTCGTTAAGCCCAGTCCCAGACACTGGCGGAATGATGGAGATCACGATCACGATCGTTACTACAGTCACTAAGTGGAGTTCCCGTGGATGTAATAAGAAAAGAGTGACTGTTGACATGACGTATCAAGGGCAGGGGACCAGCCGATCTCTGAATGGCATAGTGGTTGAAGCTGACTATGATACGAAGTTACGGCCTGATCGGCCTGTCATGCCCGAGCAATGAAGATCAGATGAGGAATGAAGATCGGGCATGTGGAGTGACAGGTTGTGTGAGTGACGAGAACCTTTGGTTGGTCCGAAGATGACGTGGCAAGGCCTGATCAGGCCTGATCGGCCGAGATCGGTGTTGTATGGTTGTCCTGACGGGGTATAAAGATCGGAAGTGTGACTTAGAAGATGAATTGAGTCGTGATGATGATGACCCAGAGCGTTTTCCCGAGGTGATCAAGGGCTGATCAGCCTGATCACCACCTGATCACTCGGTCGATCACTATGGCGATCGTGATCAGGGCTGATCAGCCTCTGATCAGCGTTCAGATGCAAGGGCAAGTAAGTTCTCGGTTTGGTCGGACTATATACGAAGTGAACAAGTGCTGAAGAGCAGGTCTCAAGTGTTTTCGAGGTCGTTTGTTGAAGATCAGGATAAGTCGAGGATCTTTTGAAGAGTCGGGTCGTGATCAGGGCAAAAGCGGTACAGATCAGCTTGAAGGTGCAGCCAGGATGGGCAAGAGGGTGTTACGCAACCGTGCGACGAAGTAAATAGGTTCGAAGTAAAGGTCAGGCATGAGTTGATGTATGGTACACAGGTATAGGACATTGCATATATAATAACAGGTTTAGATTTTCCCCCTAAAGCAAAGAGTCGCTCCGCCACGTGTGCGGTCATTGGGAGCACAGGGTTGATTAGTCCCCTCTTGCTAAACTGATTCCCGGTTAAGACGCGCTTAGACGCATTTTGGCTTACCGGAAGACCCCCGACGGTTTTTTTTTAGGTGATCGAACCTCACCCGCAACGCGCACGTGTTTGGAACACGTTAATAATATTGGTAAAGGTTTTGTGGAGATAACGTTTGTGGATTACTGTGGAAGATCGTGGATTGATCGCGTTTTCTTGGTTTCGTTATATCTCTCTCTCATTGGCTGGCCTGATCAGACGAACTTCCCTGATCAGTGCCTAGATACTGAATAAGTATCGACCCCAACCCGTTCTCCGGTGAAGATTTCCACCCGAGGACACCCCCCGTCTCGAGAAGGTCATCCCCTCCGACCTGATCAAGATCATCCTTTTTGTCACCGAGTCCACCTAAGTGAGTGTAATCAGCCCCGATCGACGGGTACACAAGGTGAGATGAAGTTAAACATAGATCCTGACGAGCATGAAGACCGGCCAGATGACCGGGAGGATCAGATCAGTCACCACAGTGGTGATTCATCTGATTCCGATGCTGATCAGGATCGACGGAGTACCCCCTCCGATAGTTGGTCGTCCGGGCCAGTGGGTATCCGGATTTCACCCACGACTTCGGTCATGGATTTGGAAATCGGCTCCACCACACTCCTCAGATCTATCAGAAGCTGATAGATAACGCACTCTACGGTTACTTCCAAATCAGTACTGATCGGGAAATCACGGAGGATGATGATGTGTATACTGAAGACGAACCCGTTCGGGATCGGATACCGTCAGTGTATGGAAGGCGATCCTACATGATTGACATTTATCCACGTCATGGGACATATTGTGTGATATGGTTGACGAATACTCGATACTTGTGAACGTTTGAAATTGTTGATCGGTGTGGATAAGAGTTTTGGGGGTCAGCCTAAAGAAGATCATATAGAAGGAGACCAACCCGAAAAAGCTTGGGTTACTCAGTAAACATACTGTTTCTCAGATCGTTATAAGTCATGTAATCTTTTCTTGGTAGTCTGAACTATAACAGTCAGTTCATCGACGATTTCTCGGTGTACGCAGCGATATTGTACGAATTGAGAGAGATGGATTTTCATATGCTGCGAAAACGTGACCGACTAGAAGAGATCACGGTCAAGGCCGACCAGCCGATTAAGTCTGAACTGTCAACCTGTAAGGCCGTCCAACCGGTCGAACAGCCTTCATCTCGATCGGGAAGCCATATGGAATGTGGTGAAGTGTCCCGGAATTGGTTAGCGTACCGATGAGGGGTAAGCTCACTAACCTGATTGGTGGAAATGTTAACCCAAATTAGCTGCCCAGGCCGGCTACTAACAGACATCGGGTGGCGGCTTCCGGGGACGTTTGGAGACACTCTCAAGTGCCGGACCAGTACATGAACATGGGAATATGCTAAAGAAGGTGGTCCGGATGTTGTGGGCCAGGCCAGCCAGAAGTTTATCAGCTGGATCAAGTTGGTCTAAAAGGCTGTTGAAGGTGGCCATAGGTGGTCAAGGGACAGATTGGTCAAGAGGCAGATACGAGGCTCCAGGGAAGCCATGTCCTTGTAGTAGCGGGACGGAACACTGGAAATTGGAGAGGAAAAAATTTGAGACGACGGCCAGGTACCGTCCAGGTCGAGGTGCATGGCCATCTAAGCTGGTCAATATATATGGTGTACAGTAAACAAACGTCCAGGTTGAGCTGGTCATACCATAGATTTATATTGTTGAGCTGGTCATACCATAGATTTATATTGGATCTAGGGATAAAATACAGTATACGTTTCTCTTGCTAAGACACAAGTCGCCATTGGTCTACAGAAGAAGGTTAACAAAGTCCCCTCGAGTTGTTATTGGTTTGCTCCGAGAAGGTTGAAGGGGGCTCACCGGAAGTCCCCTGGCCGGGAGTCGCTAAGAAAACATATACTCCTTCAAGTCACCCGTGTTTGGAACATGTTTTAGAAGAATTGGAAAGTGAGATGAAGTTTTGGCTTACTGTGGAATATTGTGGAAGACTGTGGAATATTGTTTGGATCCCCTAATACACATAACATAAGATTGGAGTTACCCCTTTATTGTATTTGGTTGAGCTGGCCGATCGATTACTCTCGGTCCAGCCTTTGCGGTATACAAATTTCAAATATTGCGCCGTCCGCTCCCCCGTGAATATTTCCCATCGGGAGCAACCCTAGTCCTAATCCCCGTCCACCTATTTTACCGACATTTAATTTTTCGTCCTAGAGTCCACCAGGAGAGCGTAATCGCCAGTGCTGACGGGTACACATTAAGCTACACAAGATGGATCATCCTAGTCGTCACAGCCAAGGTGATGGAAGTGACCAGTCCAGCCAGCTTGATGCTGGCTCAGACCAAGACCTGGATTGAAGAAGTACCCCCTACGACAGTCGGTCATCTGGGCCGCGGTGGGTGTTCGTATCTCGGAAGGAAGTTCCGAGAGCGACGACACCACAATGGTGCACGTGTCCGGATGTCTTGGTGACCCTGGATATCACTGCGAGTTTCTAGTGGGCCAAACCAGTTAATTTTTTGGAGACGTTGTGTCAGGTGCATTGGGGAAGGCATATCGCCCCAATGCTGCTGAAGATGGAACGATGCGATGGTCGACTCGGATTGGGGAAGTATGAGGTTGACAATAAAGAAAACGCTACTTCCTTGGAGGCTCCTAACTGGATCTGGCCCGGGATACGGTGATGGTAACTATAGTGCTGGTCACTATGCCCCAGCTGGAGCCGGCTCGGACTATGGCGCAGGTCACCACAGTCCGAGGAAGATCATAGTTTTGACCATGATCCGAAGAAACAAGTGCATGTAATGTATATCAAAGAAGAAAAAATATATAAAGAAGAAACGAAGTTCGGATATGACCAGAGTGGAATGCTGGTCAGCTCAGGACCAGGTCACCATTCAGGTCACCTACTCCTAAAAAGCTAGATGGGCAAGGAATAGATCATCTACCTCACAAGGATAGACCACGTTTTGAAGAAGAAGAAGAAAAGCTGGACGGCCTATTACAGAAGGTTACAGACATCGACCTGGAGCGTGCCTACCACCTTCGCGAGTTGGTTCAGTTTTGCGAACGGATGGGGTCCTGATTATAACCCGACCCAAAATCTTGGGTGGATTAAAGGGTCCCGTTTCTCCCCCATCTTTCTCAGACAGCCACGTGGCCCTTATTAGAGGATTGTTTGACCAGACCATTAAGCCGGCATCAACACCGGTGCTTTTAACCCGAACCAATTATTCGAGCTGAAGGCGGACAAGATAAAGGAAACACCCAGCGCGCTTCAAGACCGTCTCATACCGTTAGTGGGTCACTCTCAACCTCAAAAGATGGAAGCCGCAGCGTGGTCCGGCACTTGAGGGCCAGCATGAGAAACCAACTTGAGGGTCAACCTGGGGTCCACCTTGGGGACCAGCTTGGTATTCCTTCTTAATGCTCTAATTCACGCCTTCGCCCCTTGGGTCGGCATCCGCCGCCGCTGGACGGGTTTAAACGCTATGTTGTCAGACCTCTTTCTGATCGGGGACATCTCGATCTTCGTTCCCTCCAAACTTGGTGGCCATTGACACGCGTGCTGCTTCCCTAGGGCCAAGCGTCATGCGGGTTATATTCACAGATGAGTCTGTCGAACTACCTCTGAACGGGCAGATTCATACTGGGAAGAACCTGAATGTATTCCAATTGGTCTGTCTGCTACCGGCGGTGAAAGTGGGGTCGATATTGAAGGGGGATCTAATAATACGGATATTATTAGATTAGCTTTAAATTTCATGTTGCATGGTTAGTTTAGATTTAATTATAGTTATTAAGTCTAAACCACTCATAATATATTCGTAGCCACGTGTCTTGGTTATATATTTACATATATACCTAAAGGACTGGTTCGTACCCAAGTTAATCTTACTTAAACTACTGAGGAACAAATTTCATTTGTTCCTATCCAATTGCACGCTTCCTCACTTGCCATTTATACAGTGTAAGCCTGTAACAGCTAGCCTGTTACATGTGAGACATTGGACCTTCCTGATCCAGTTCCTTAATTGAGAACCAACCGTAAGATTTAGATTGCAAAAATGCATGTAACCTTAAATATTTATATTCCGAGGCATTTTTGATGATCATCATGTATTCAGATGCCGAACCAGAAATAGAACCGTATGCCACATGTTGACTTCCCCAAATTGACGTTGATGCTTCTGTTTCTGTATGAATATATTTAGCTTGTCTAAGTTTTTGTGATATGGAGTCTCCACTTGTTCGAATTTTTTCGCGATGACTCGTGTACAGAAATGAGAACTGAGACAATGTTTGACTTGCTGTAGCAGTTAGTCTTGACTTGAGCAATAAGCTCCCAGAGCTTATTCGAATGGATTCATTGACCGACGCTGCCATGGTAATGCTTCTATGGATGCTCCGAGTGCTTTGGAAGCTCGTTTTACTGGTGCCTCCCCAAACATATCCATGAGTAAACAGCCTTCCACTTGTACTCGTATAGTCTACAACAGACGAAGACGATCTGTCGACGTCATTAACCCATAGAGAAATTGTGGTAATTGGCGTGCAATAATCGAGCCTTCTTTTAATCCTTTAACAATTTGCCATTCATCTTCAGAGCCTTCTATTAACTCCGTGCCTCTAGGGGCTGTCCATTTCCTCATGCATACCGCTCTTAAGCGCTGCATCACCGGTTCCTGGTATGCTTCTGGTTTAAACATAAAGGTATCCGTCGCACCAGCCTCGTCTGAAATCACGCTAGAATCACTTTTGGCTGCATGTAATTACTCGTGGAGGAGTTGAGGGCTCTTGGCTGCCTCCACGATCTTCGACGCCCCAATATCTTCCCTAGGACTTGGTGAAAAAGGCTGTTTGCCCCGTCTGACCTGGAGGCACGCCGCAATTACCTGTTGTGGTCCATTCCGACAATGGTCGTTGCTGGATAATTACCATCCGCTCAAAGGGATCAATAAGCCGTTCTTGCTCCTGTTTGGAGAGGTCTGTCAATTGTTTTCCAAATTCCATCTCTTCCTTCATCTTCTTAGCCGGCACCTTATACACCTGTCGAAACAACTCCTGCATTTTGCCCAACCATGATTGGACACGTGGCTGCGCTGATCCAGCATCTACTAGAACTTATCGCATCGTATCTGCTATGTGGTTACTGTCCTCACTGGCGCGTGGGTGTAGCTGCTGATTTGACAACACCTGTCTGCTCCTTGTCCGAGGTTTCATCAGACCCGGAGTTGATGCCCGTGGAAATTTGTGGTGCTGCTGTGGTAAAGCGGTCTGACAAAAAGTTAAGAATAAGGTGGACCACACCTACCCGTTGATTGGTGACGATGGGAACACCCATCAAGATGGGACCGTTTGATGGGTGGGACAGGCTGATTCCGTACACGATGAAAGGTGGCTGACAACGGGCTGTTGTAAGTTTGAAGGAATAAGCCGAATACCATTATTACGCCTGGCCCCGGATATTAATGGAATAGCGAACGTCACGGTCCGATCGGGATATTGGATGTCGGGTGGAGTTCACGTGGACGTGCATGGCCAGATCAACTGAGACAAACCTGATATACAGCATCAATGACGGAGTAATACATCAGGAACAGCAGAATCCGGTCATCGGAATGGGTTGTGGATGATACAGATGTTGAAGTCAAATGTGATATGGAAATCTCGGCCTGATCAGTCGAGTCACTTAACTCCGCCCTAGAATGTGAAGATCGGGTACAGGACAAAGCCGGATACATGGAGTGGCGAGCCGTACGAGTCTTACTAAGCTGGGGCAAGTGGTGAGAGTCGATGGATCTATCCAGGGTCAACGTAAGATGGTCTGATCAGGTTCAATTTCAAGAGAAGTGCTGAGTCGTTGTTACCCTTGCGGTCCAACATATACAATGAAGGTCAAGGATACAGTCGAGCGAACTGCCAATGTCGATGCTGTGATGACCCTGAGGTGTTTTGAGGTGATCAGGGACTGATCGCCCTGATCACCGCCCCGATAACTGTGCTGATCGCTATGCTGATCATGATCCGAGCCGATCAGCCCCAAATCAGTTTCCAGGTGTGAAGAGAGACGAAGTTTTCAGTTAAGATGGGTTTGATATGGGGCGAACAGTGTCTGGGAGGCAGATCTCGAACTAGTTCCAGGCTGCTTTTCGAGGAATCAGGATGGTTAAGGACTGTCATAGAGTTTGGCCATAATCAGTCCAGAAGTGGTACGGATCGGGTTGAAGGTGCGACAAACATGTGCAAGTTAGTACTGGCACAACTGTGCGACGAAACGAACAGGATTGAAGTATGAGGTAGGCACATGAGTTGGTGTACGGTACATTACGTATAGGATATTGCATATATAATAACAGGATTGAATTTACCCCCTAAGCAAAGAGTCGCTCCGCCCCGTGTCGCGGTCATTGGGAGCACAGGATGAAGTAGGCCCCTGTACCTCAACTAATTCCCGGTTAAGACGCGCATAGACGCATTTAGGCTTACCGGAAGGCCCCCGACGGGTTTTGTTTAGGTTTTTAACCATCACCCCGTCACGCGCACGTGTTTAGAACACGTGATATCAATTAAAAAGGTTTTGTGGAGATAACGTTTGTGGTTTATTGTGGAAGATCGTGATTTTATCGTGGTTTTAGTGGTTTCTCGTTATCTCTCGTTTTTATTGTCTGGCCTGATCGGACGAAGTTTCCCGATCAGCGCCTTTAGATACTGAAGTTAAGTATCGACCCTGACTCGTTCTCCGGTGAAGATTCCCACCCGAGGACATCCCCGTCTCGAGAAGGTCATCCCCTCCGACCTGATCAAGATCATCCTTTATATCAAAGAGTCCACCTGAGTGAGTGTAACCTCCCCCGATCAAAGGGTACACAAGGTGAGATGATGTTAAGCATGGATTCTGTCGTACATGACGACCGGTCAGATGACCGGGAGGATCGGATTAGTCATCAAAGTGATGATTCATCCGATCCTGATGGCGATCAGGATCAACGGAGTACCCCCCTCCAATAGTTGGTCGTCCGGGCTAGTGGGTATCCGGATTCCACCCACGACTTCGGTCATGGATTTGGAAATCG
>MIQA02009211.1:0-22282 GCA_001887855.2 Sclerospora graminicola | reverse complement strand
CAAAATGCAGATAAAAATGGAAGGAAAAACACAAATTCCTTTCAGAAAGGTGAATTAGTTATGTTATCTACACCTAATTTGCCTACACATGCAATCAGCAGTTAGAAAAGCCGGCTGTAATCTTTTTTAGCAAGAATGGTAGAGCAACATCATAGAGATTGCTTAGCAAGAATAATAGAGCATGAACGGAGAAGGAGCAATTTCGACTAGCAACGCTTTCTTTAGTAGTAGTACTCATATAGTGATAATAATAATGCACTTACAGAATTAACGTTATGAACACATCAATGTTACCAACGTGGTGGTTGACTATCTAAGTTATATCACACAATAACTGTGTTTGTTAATACACGTCACAACTCACGACCTAGATACGTTAACATCCACATTCTCATTCAGTCCTCTGGTCTGAACATCAAATGGTGAGCCCTTCTCTATCTTATTAGAAAATTATAATTGAAGCGTATTATATTGCTGAAACGCAAAACCCACGCTATTTGTGCACGAAACGATTAGTGTGGCCTATACTAATTTAACAGCGACATTATTAGCGTGGGTGCAGAATTACCGAAGCCCACACAAATTTCGATTTCCCATGCATATTTTTAAGTGCGAAATTAGTATGGCCCAATCTTTGCTGAAGTGATTGATACCAACATTACTCAGGGGGACTTTTGACATAAGTGGGGGCTATTCTGATAAATATCCCAAACAAGGAACTAATTTTCCAAAAGTGGGGGCTCAAGTAAATTGGAGAAAATGTTTCCACCAAACTAATCTTTGGACATAAGTGGGTTGAAACCTTTTTTGACATATAAAATTTGACAAAACCAAAGCAACAAATTATAATTTCACTAAAATTTTGATCAGTCGGTTCAAGAGCTAGACACTTCATTCGAGCTCGTATGCCGCCTGCTTCATGGTGCGCTTCGCGCTTAAAAAGGCCAATATGCTTGCAGTAGCGACATGGCTGTGTACATGGTGGTCGTCTTCCTTGCAGTTAAAGCAGCGGCTATGGCGTTACTTTGAATAGTCATCGGCGGTTCTTCACCTGATTGAATTGCTTTGGAGCGTGCCATCCACGCTTGTAGCTTGTATCGAAGTCGAGATTTTTTTCTACTCCTTTCTAATTGTAAATTAAGCGACGACGCTCTTTTTCGTCGGCATCCACAGGCGGCTTTCGTTCCGGGCCACTTTCAAAATTCTCTACAATACGCGTAACATGTAACCTAAAAAAAGAGCAAGTCCGACAAGCGCGCTGTTTCAAATCCCTCTGGCGGCGTAATACCGGCGTTTGTGGCAACATTGTATTCCTCCAGCATCATTTGTTCCTCCTTTTATTTTCTGATCTCTTTTTAGCTGGCCTCTGTAAACTAGGATGTGTGTAATTGGTAAAAAGGCTACCTCTTACACAGAATTGACAATAATTTTAAAATGTGGTGGAGTCAATCGATAAAAGTTCTCGCATATATTTCGGCGCTTCATCGTTCACTTTCCATGAGCCCTCCGTAACGCCCTCCGTAACATCTTTGTCGACGGTCACGGCTTGTATTAGCTCATCAGCGATCGGCAACCGTCTTCTTGGTATGTATTCGCTCCCAAAAGCCATTTTTGCAGCAGCCACTACAGTACAATAATTATTTGACAGTTAGCCCCCACTTTTGGAAAATTGGTTCCTTATTTGGAATATTTACCAGAAAAGCCCCCACTTATGGCAAAAGTCCTACTCAGGGCGGTATCGGTACGGTACTCTTCATACCGGTACGTACGTTGAAGTTCCCGGTATCGGTATCGGTACTGTAGTGTTTAATACTGGTGGTACTACCGGTACTAACCACTACCGGTACCAATACCGCACACCCCTCGATTAATACGTCTTGAAATTATCTTTGCGGTACCGCACACCCCTCGATTCTGCAAGTTAAATCATCTTTGTAAGTTAAACGGTACAGGTAGGTCGCGATTCGACAGTAAAACCAGTCCTCATCCAGCATTTGAGGGTGGCTGTTTTCAGAGGGCACCGGGATCTCTCGATCAGCCTAGTGTGAGAGGCACCTCTATGGGCATGTTCTAGAAAAACTGCTCTCAACACTTGACTGTGCGGACTACTATTTAGTACCCCTCCGAGGGTATGTTGGAGGGGAGGGCTTGTAAAAGAGGTTTTACAGTACCTAGTTCTATTCGACGTGCTCCCAGATGCGATCTCTGTAATTGAGTACCTCGGCGGACGACATATGCAGCCTGATTAGATTTTCTCTTGCATCTGGCGTCAGTATCTATTTACACTTGTTACCTGTATAGACATAACTCATTGTCAACCAAGGAAGTCAAATTCCACCCCGTTTATGTTCGATCTAATCCGCACTATTGCGGATTCTTCATTTCGTGATTAGCACCGTAGTGCGCACACGTCCGCCGTTGAAGTTTGAGAGTGTTGGTCCCTACTTTTCTAATGAGAGAAGCGTCGCCGCTCTTGTCGAAATCTCGTCGTCTTTCGAAAGAAGCGGATGTAGACATCGTGGCCGAGTTCTGGAGTCTCACGTCGATGGCACTGCAAGTCTCGCTCTCCACGTTTGCACGTATTGCGCTCATTTCGATAGACAGTGCGTTTTTGGGACACTTCGGTACGTCGTCACTTGCTGCAGCGTCGCTATCATCGACATGGACAAATGTTCCGCTTGCTGGCGTCTGGGCTGGAGCGACAGCCATCGTTACACTCTGTGGTCAAGCCTGGGGTGCCAAAAATGGCGACTTGACTGGCATCTGGCTACAAATGGGTGTCCTTCTCGTCTCGATCCTCTCAGTACCTGTAACAGTCTGGTACTGGTGTATCGGCTACTTGTTAGAGTTTTCAACAGACGACCAAGAAGTTGTTCATTTGGGTGTCAGGTTTGCTCGCATACTGTCCCTCAGTATATGGCCGTCCCTCGTATACGCCTGCGTGCGACTATACTTTCAGTCGATGGGTATCATGACTCCCGTGACAATTGTTGGTATCTTGTCGATCGGTGTAGCGTGCGTTGCTAATTACATGCTCATTTTTGGTGCGTTTGGATGGCATGGCTTTGGTTTTAATGGCTCCCCCATGGCGACAGTCATTGCAGCGTGGTTTCAACCCGTCTCGTTAATCTCGTACTGCTTTTTCTACAAGAAGATGCATTTGCAGGCTTGGGGTGGCTGGAAACTAAGTGCTTTTACACCAGATCGATTCAAAATCTTTGTCAGTATTGCTGGCCCCGTGGCAGCGAATAGTATGGTGACGAATTTAGCCAATTCGGCTTTGACGCTAGTAGCAGCTAAGCTCGGATCCGATGTTATTGCAGCTAATGCTGTCATTTCGGGGCTCTGGTCGCTCCTCTGGGCACTCTTTTGGGGTTATGGCTCAGCGACGCAGATTCGTGTTGCCAATTATCTTGGTGCGGGACGTCCGAAGGCGGCAAGTGTCTTGGGCTTCTTTGGCTTTGTCTGTACCGTTTGTACGGTCGTGGTGCTGGCTATTGTCACGTTTCTTCTTCGCGAGACACTCTTTCGCCTCTACTCGAACGATGACAAGCTCTTGCAGTTGTGTATGCTGGTGCAGCCAATTTTCATCACGGGCTACATGATTGAGTCGGTTGAGATCTTAGTTTCATCAGTGCTAGCAGGTATGGGTGAAGTCTCTGTCACTGCTTGGGTGAGTTCGCTAAGTGTATGGTGTATCGAGCTTCCAATCGCTTACTTTGGTGGTGTCACCATGGGTCTCGGCTTCTCAGCGCTTTGGTATGGTGTATGTGCCATGGAATTGCTGAAACTTTCAATCTTTACGGTCGTCTTGTTACGTATTGATTGGTCAACGATGGCTGAGCGTGCGATGCGAAACATGGAAGCTATTAGTGATAGTGATGCTAGTGTCGAGCGAGAGTCGCTGCACTTCGCCATGGCAGAAGGTGGTAACACGCCTGGCAGTCTAGCACCCGTGGTGAGGTCCCCAGCAGCTAAAGGGCTCATGACACCCTCCGGACGACGTCAGTGGGATCAGTTTGAAGACGACCGGTCGCCATTTTTATCACAAACGCCTCGCTCCAAAGCCTTGTCTCGAGCTTAAGAGTACGCTGGAGATGCTGCTTGCTTTTCAAGACACAATGGCAAAACTTGCATTTGATTATTTATATTTATGCTTACGCGTTACTTTTTCTCATGTTTGATCCGCTCCGTAGTAGCGAGTCACTCGACCGTCTCATCCTCTTCGTCTTGCGCTGTCTGATTGAATGTCACAAGCTCAGCGATTTGACAGCATGGGCAATGACCAGCTTTCAGATATTCGAATTCAAAGTCTTCTTCGTGGAAAAATCGACGGCAGTGAGGTGACAAGTGGATTTTAATTTCGGGAATCATATTCTTGTAATACTTTGGACGCACGGCGCGTGTTGGATATTTGACGATAAACACCTCACTCGGGCGCAAGGCACGTAACGTTGGAGCATCAAGTTGAAGCACGCGATATGGCGCTGTGCCGCTTCGGTGACCGACATTGGAACCGTATGTAGCCTGTTTATTGAGAGCTTGTTCAAACAAGTCGAGGCCATCTTTGCCTGCTCCATCAAGAGATCTTCCGTCGTCTAGCTTCATGGTTTGAGTATTGCCGTCATGAGTCTCTCGCCAGCCGTCTCCTCCACGTACTTTGCTGTCTGTTTGTTCAGTTGGATGCATTAAGATGAGCTGTTCTGCATCTTCATCGGATATTCCTGGCTGTACGAAAGAACATTAGAGTAAGTCACACAGAAAGAAAAGCAAGTTTTTGGAAAGGAATATGGTACCTCTGGTTGAAACTCAACAAGCGGAAGGTTCTCGAACGAGACGAAAGAGCGAACAAAGGCGTGACCAGAGTTTACGCAGACATCACCGCTGTTGTTTGGGTTTAAAAGTGGATTGACAGTCGACGAGCGATAGTCAACCGGTAATAGCTCTTCACGATCAGTATACGGATAAGCTTGCAGCGTCATGGCAGTGGATTCGATCTCTGATTGCCAATCAAGACGCAGTTTCATCTGAAGAAGTTTATCGTATGCCTGTCGCGCGAGTTTGTAGCTCTCGAGCTGCACAGCGTGGTGACCAAGAGTGAAGTAAATGTTGCTTAACAAGATGCCACGAGGGGGAGGGGATACTATGAACGTGTGTTCGTTGCCTCTCCCTACTTTACTGGTCCTCCCTCGCCCCGACAACTTGTTGAGAAGAAATCTGGCTGCGTGGAACAGCGATTCCGGTAGCAAAGTGGTGAATGGTTCATCCGTGAACGCATAAATCATTGCGTACGCGTAGTAAAGTTCCGACAACAGCTCGTTCTCGATGGCTTTCGTGAGTTGCGCTCGCTGTTCGTCGTCAAGCTTTTCATGGCTAGCGACTTGCTGTTGAGGACTCACGATTGTTGTTAATTGTTGTTCACAAAGTCTCCAGTGATAATACGCTGCAGCACGGAATCGTCGTTCCTTCACGGCATTGTCAATTAATTGGTCAAGCAAGTTACAGCATTGATCAGGACGTTGAGCTCGATTGTATGCTTCCAAGGCGTCGTCAAAGCGGTCTTGGGTTACTAACCATTGCGCATAAGGCACAAAGACTTCATCTGGTCGACGAACGCTGTCTCGGTGTCGATCTGCCAAACGAACGGCCTCTTCCCACTCTTCCAGTCGAATGTGCATCTGTAGCAATGCATCAAAGTCCCCAAGTTTCAAGTACATGTCGCGCGCGTTTGAATACCGACCACCCTTGACAAAGAAGCGAGCCGCGACAGTCAAGAGCTTTGAATTTGTAGCGGCTTCAGGCTTACGTGTGAGCTGTAAGAGATCATCATACCATTCATGTTCGCCAAGAATTTCTCCTGCTCGAACGTAATTCCCGCTTGCTGCGTACATTTCTGCGGCAGTACGCCAATCCTGAATCTCTTCCGCCCAACGAGCTTGTGCCATCAATAATTGCTCGAGATCTCCCGCCTGCTGAGCTGTGGCAATGCGTTTGGCTTCATCCCACATCCGGAGATCTGCAAACATTTTGATTGCTCGTGCGGATTCGTCCCAATCTCCAAATAGCTTGGCTGCTAAGTGGAATTTCCCTTGATGGGCCATAACTTCTGCTTGAAGCAAAGCGCGCACTTTCTTTCCAGTTTCCTTCCCAGCAACGTCTTCACTCTCCTGATTCTTGTGTGGCATTTGCTGTTTCCATGTCTGTTCAAGTGCGTTCACTAATTCAATGTACCGGACGTCACGAACACGAATGAATGCTTTCTTTGCGATGGAAAAGCGCATGTTCTTGAGCGCTTCCCATGCTAAAAGACGCCAGTCGGCTTCCGTGACACCCAAACACGACACAGCATACGCTTGAGTAAAGTTGTTTTGCTCGAGGTATCGATAAAGAGGTGCAGATTGCGTCACATCAATGGTTTCCACATTGGATGCCGTAAGAGAAAAGACTTTGGAGCCTGAAAAACCCACAACAAAGCCTAGCATTTTCTGTGCATGACCTGGAAATTGTCCTGCCCGGATCTTGAGCTGTCCATTTCCCGCGAAACACAACATGTCTTCAAATTCAGTGTTCCACGCCACACTATTGGAATTGGTCTCTTCAAACAAAAGCTGTTTCGTGGTCAAGTCATATACAAGACACTTGTGGGAATCGTCCACGACGGCCAGTTTCTCGCGGCTGGCAATACAATACACAGGCAAGAGAGAGAGAAGCTCAGAAAACAAGGGCTTTTTCACTCAAACATCACTGAAACGTGACCTTACTTTGCGCTAATATCGAGACAGGATATTGGATTGCTTTGTTGGATAAGTGAGATGGGGAATGGATTGTTGATAAAAAGTTGCCACACGGATCCGTTCTTGAGTCCAACAAGTAACCCTTCTCGTCCTGGGGCCCCACCGGTGACTTTAATGTATCGAATGAGCGATTCCAGCACCCACTCACGTTCTTTGCGTCCTGTAAAGTCGTACTGCTGTAACTTTTGCTTTTGACACAAGATAAAGTGCAAGCTCGTGACGACCAAGAGACTGCATGGTAAGTTTTGGAGAATCCGTTCCTTTACTCGATAGTGCATATCGTAACTAGCATTCGTGGTACTGCTGCCATTGCCTGCCAACTCATAGATGATGATTCGATCCGAGAGTTGGACAGCAAGACGATCGCGATAGACGCTGAGCTTCTTGACACAGTCACGCGTCTTGATTCGTACCTTTTGCTCCGTCATCAAGTGCTGCACGATAACATCCGTGAGGTCTTCACGATAGGCGTAGCGTTCTTGATAAATGCCATGGACTGTTCCAAATACCATACAATAGATGGACAGTGTGCCATCTTCGCCTCCGACGCCAACGAAATTCGTTTTTGGTCGAGTTTTAATCACCCACGCCCAGCTCTCGAGCTCACAGATGCTGCAACAAAACCCACGCTATTATTGTCAGCCAAATGTCAAGTTTTGCAGCCACTTTTTCTCGAGACGAGACGAGACGTACGCTGCGAGGAAAATGCCGTCTTTTGTATAGAGTCCAGCCTTGCGATTGGTGCCGCTAATGAGCAAATACTTTCCTTTCCTGGAAGTGCATAAATTAAAAGTCGTTAGAGATGGAAGAGTGACTGAACGTACAGCAAATTGATTGGAACCTGAAGTAAGTGAGACTGGTAGGGTTGAACGCAAGTTTGCGTGCTTTGCCTTGCATGACGCCACTGGACGAGTAAAAGGCTAGACTTCGGTCCCACGATCCGATAGCCAGAATATCTGCCGACTCATTTTCATGCGTTGGACTCCACGCAAGCGCCCACACGGGAGCATTCGATCGTTCAATGAGTCTCTTTTCCGCGCCAAGTTTGTCGCGTAGAGTCACGTTGCCATTGAGCAATCCAAGTGCCAGGACTTGACCATCTTTACTCCATGATGCGGATAAAATCTTGGCCACGACTTTGTGTTTCGCGACCGACTTTTGCTCGGGAGCCCAAAGGCCAAAATCCGAAGCGGTGCAACTTGCTAAACACTGTGATTGAGGATTATAGGCCAGCTTTTGAATGCTCTCGTTGTGTGTATACTTGAGAATTCCTTCGGCTTTGTCTGTCCAGATGATGACGACATTATCCGCTCCTCCAGAGGCAAACCGTTTTCCATCATGTGCGTAATCGACAGTGTAGACGATTCCTTTGTGTCCCTTTAACGAATGCAACAAGGTGCCATCGACTGCATCATAGACGAGAATGCGAGACCCCACGGCCACGACAAGTTGATTCCCATCTGGTCGAAAAGCTAAATCCTGAACGACAAATTTTTCACCATTGCGTTCCGGCACTTTATCACTCCATGCCAATACACTTCGCATGGGAAAGCAAGCAAGCAACCAACCAACCAATCTCCAGTTGCGTTTGGATCAATAGATCGAAAGACCGAATGAAAAGGCGCAACGAGCTGGTTGAAAAGGCGGGGAAATGACTGACTGACTGAATGAATGAATGTGTGATTCTACTGCATTAAAAAGATTAGAAAAAAAAGCTCAAGAGTTTTTTTATCGCTGTTTGGTATCAAATCGACTGAGACTAATGGCAAAAGCTTGGAGCATCGAGAGTGGATACTGGAAATCCATATTAAAACAATCCTTGCCGACTTTGCCTAGTTGAAAGATGACGTATTTGAGAGGAAGAGAGACCGTGCCGTGGTCCTTGTAGACAAACTCGGGATGTAACTTGGAATATTGTTCGACCAGTTCATCCTTTGTCGGCTCAGAGTGAATGAGTTGAAGATTTTTCACCGACACACACGTCGCTCGACTGCGAAAATCCACAATACAAGAGGAGAGAGGATCGTATTTGGACTCGCGCTTGTGCAGAAACACAAAATTTGCCGCATCCATGACGTTCTGTCCGCCCTGTTTGGAGAGAAAATGACAGCAAGTTAGTCAATAGAGTAGATGAAGCGTCGAATGTTCCAGTGATCTCTTCGTACAGCGGTGGTAATGTTGCGAACGTGCTCTTCCATCATTTGATCACGGGAAAGCGGTCGCCATTCCAGATATCCTTGACCATTTTTTAAGACCGACGGGATAACAACCTCCATTTTACGCGGATACGGCTGGATATATAGCAACAATGATAGTAGTAAGTACAGCTTCGATGTTGTGGTCTCATCGAGAGAGACTCCCTGACCTTTTTAAAATGGTGGTATCGAATCACAGCTAACTCTGCCCGAACACTTTGTCGAATCTCATCGTCGACTTCACAATCCGAGTCAATATCTTCGGGATTATTTCCTTGATCGTAGAGCGAATACTCCATCATGTTCGTTGACGAACGTAGTTTCCCAATGTACTGATGGCTTCGCATCATTCGCGATAAAAACAAATCGTTCCTAGGACAGACTTGATTAGATATATCTAGTCGATTCTCAAACACACACACACCAAGGTCGATCGATCGATAGACAGCATGTGTCTTGTGTTTACCGGTTCATGGAAATGACATAGTGCGACGTGATGCGACTTGTTGCTTTCTTGCGAGCGTACATGATGGGGCGACCACTGGAACTGTTGACTTCTAGCAGCAATGTGTAAATTGGAGCGATTGCGTTTGGTCCGCTTTGATTTCGTTCAATAAAGCACTTGACAATTTGTCCGTGACCACAGTCCAGTGGTCGCTTGACAAACTCTAGCAAGTGTTCAGGGACAAAAGGGACGCTCTTGGGATTGAAAAACTACGTACAAACGAGTGAAAAAAACATGGTTTGACATGAATGATGACTTGTTGACGGAAAGACAGACCCCCCCCCGAACGTACCTGGGTCGGACTTTTCTTTGGCTCGTCCTGCTTGTGATGACGTCGCTCCTTGCGTCTTTCATGTAGTCTCTCGCCGTCACGATCACGATCTCGTCCTCGATCTCTCGTTTCTCCGTCGTCTCGAGTACTTTGGCTTTCTTCGTCCATGGGATGATTTCCTCGGGTCTTTTTATCAGAGACGGACGAATGCGATGAAGCTGCGTCGTCATCACTACAAACCTGGTCGTTCTCTCGAGGAGATTGACTCGTTTTCCTTTGATTTTCATCTTGCATATCTCTAGGAGCAGCCACAGTGTTGCACGTGACATCCCCGACGTTTTCCTCCTTCTCTTCATCCCGGTTTCTATCCTTGTATTCACTCTTGCTTTCAGTAGCCAAATAATGACTTTCTTTCCCATCCGCTTTACTATCTTCTAGGAATGGTATTTCCTCCACGTCATCAAACATGTCATCCAGACTCGAGCTGCGACCTTGGACAAGCAATTCGGGTTGCCTGCTTTTCGCATCGAACTTTTTAACAATAATTGTCTCTTCCTGTGGAACATTGAGATTCGACATGCCACTAAATGGAGCTGCCATTTTCATCTTTGAAGTGGTCATGCCCGTGTTTTCATCTGCTTTGTCTTGTACCACCGCAGTCGTTTGTCGAGAGATTTCCTCAATTGGTCGACTAGAAGGATAGCTGCTGCTGGCTTTTGTATCATCGAGTACCTCCAATGTCTTTTTCATCTCGAAAGAAGTGGTGAAAACTGGTGGTTTAATCACATAAGGTGCATTTACAAGATCTGTCGTAGACTGACGTTGCAATTCAGGAGCAAATACAAGACCTTTTGCAGCTGACGAAGCACTAGTCTCAGTCACCTTCATAGGCGAAACACCTCCAAGAATATCGACTGGAGCTGATCTCGGCAAAAGTTTTGCATCTCCTCGTACATTTCTTGCTGTTGTTGGTGGTGAATGTTTCGAATCGGGTTTCAAGTCGTCTATACTCTGACGGGACAAGGGGCGGGGAGTTCTAACAACTTTGGCATCTGCTTTAGGATAAACAGTAGACGGTAAGGCTTCTATAAGCGGTGTTTTTTTGGCAAGAGGTGCCATTGATGGTGGTTCTGATGATGGAGGAATTAAAACTTTTTGAACAGGTCCTGCTTTGACTTGACTTCCATCTGACGATGGTCGAGCAGCTCCTCGAATTTTCGCAACCGAAGCACTGACAGCTCCTGCACCAGGTGGGGGTCCACTGGGTGGTGGCAACGAGGCTTTGGATCGAAATGCCGCTGCTGCCGAAGTTCCGACTTTGGGAGGAGGATTAGCTGGAGGAGGTAGCATTTTTTTCTTTCTGGATGGGTCTGCACTCGCTCCATCAACCTGTAGACCACGCAGGACCGTGTTACTACTGCAAAGTGCCTCTTTTGTCACTATCTTGTGGAGTTTATATTACCTTGGCATTGACGTTGCTAGTTGTTCTCATGTTTTGAGACCTATTGGATACAAGATGTTTAAAAGAGCCTTGAACTGGTCGATCGATAGAACCATTTACGTTATAGTAGCGTCGCCACCTCCATCGTTGCTATCTTCACGTTGCTCGATCAACATATCGTAGCGGTCGACGATGTCTTCCACGATGGAAAACGTCCTTGAATTGTTTCGTAACGGAGGATTCAACGACTTAACTGAATCATATCTATTTCGAGTTGTTTTGCTCAAAGGGTCAACCAAAGCAGCAATTATTGTAATTTCGACGATAAAATCCGAGGGAGTACTAACGGATAATACCGAATATAAGACCGGACTACAAATATATAGAGGCCCCTCCCTTCCAATTTTTTGTGACATCGGTCTTCAATTCGGTTAGGGCCACTACTTCCGGGCATCGAATTTTGTGCAGTGGTGTTGTGCCCGCCCAGCCGATGCCACTGCTCTGGGTTCGAGTCCCACCGCCGCAATGAACATGTGGGCTTGCTTTTGTTACTAATCAAGGTGTCTTCGCAGGTCCAGTTTCAAAACAAGGTAGGTTTATGCAATGGGATATCAGCAAGCGCAAGTGGGAGCGACGGTTTATTTTGCGTGTCAGAGTCAGTAGTCGCGACCATTAGAAATCAATGATCGTGACGTCGTCAAGAGCATCGCAAAGTTCGAGCTCTTGGCGAGTCACATCGCTGATATCAGCCGTTGGCCATGCATCGTATAATCGCTGCCCGTAGACGTCATGGGTGGCGATGTGCCAGTCGCTCACGTCGTCGCTGAAACCCGCCTTGGCGATTGAACGCTTCACAACCTCTGGTGGAACGCTGCGCCACGCCTGGCGCACCCATCCAATGACGACATCAACCGATGGTTGCTTGGGGTTACCACCCTTCGTGTACTCCACGTGTTCAGAGCGCTTCCACTCGTCGATGATCGGGCTCATGTTGTCCTTGAACGACTTGTCGATGCCGATGTCACCGGCCTGGAGGTAGGGCGTCATACCGCCGGGGATCACACACATGTCGATCTTGCGCTTGGCACAGTGGTCCTTGACTGGGGCGCTGATGTGCGTCCGCATCGAATCCCACACCAGGTGCTTCTGTTCATCCATCCACAGCAATGGGAACGCACGATCGATCCACTTGAGCAGCAGCAAAGAGTCAAACCATGCTCGTGGTTGTTGGGCCACCCAGCACCCGTTCACCGTGGTCAGTGTTCGCACTTGCCTTTCCAAACGAGAAGAGGCGTCAGCTTCTCGCCCGAAGCAGTGACAGCGAGAACGGCAGTGACTCGCATGGACTGGAAACCCGTTGACTTCATCACCACATGTTGAGCACCGGTCACCTCCACCGTACGAAGTCGCGGGTCTTCGAAGTACACAGCCGTCTCGTCCATCAAGATGGTGCGTGATGGATCCATCGTCGCACAGGCATCCTGCAAGAACTTCATGTAGGCAACGGCACGGCTGGTGATGTCGTCGTCGCTGAGCGTCGTCAGGTTGGTTGTACGGCGCAGCGATAGGCCGTTGTGCTGCATGAAGCATGAGACCCAGTGGTCGGAGCCCACAAAGTCTGCCACACCAAACACGACGGCCGCTTCGGCGATCCACGCACGAGTCACCTTCTCCTTGCGAACGCGTCGTTCGACGATCATGTCGAGCAAGTCAGCCTCGTATCCATGGAGGACAGGCTTCCTTCCCGCACCGGGCACACGATACACCGTACCACTTGACTCCGCCACAGCTTCACGAAGAACGTCACGTTTCGCGTACCACCTGCGGCACATCCTCCCGGTCAGACGCCACCCGTCGGTATTGAAGTGCTTGACGGCCCGTGTGGGTACGCCACCACCGTGTTCTTCGATCCAGTCGATCAACTCCACCTTACGGTGCAGACGGATCGTCGCACGCTTGACACCCATCGCTCCTGAATGCAAATGAGACCACGGCGACGATGGAGACGTGGTGAGTGGAACTGGTGGCTTTGCAGGATCGTGGATTGAAGCCACTCATTTCACCTAGTCATCGTCCACGGAATTGATGACCGGTCCTCAAATTGGTGAGGGCTTGTATTTTTGGTCACCTCCACCATTATGTCGCTAAGTCGCGGGAGATCTTCAATTTGGGTGTGATCCTTTATTCGGTATTATCCGTTAGTATTAGGTACAGTAACATCTCCTTATGTGGCGCACTCACGACACAAGAAAACTCGAGTGGTCCAGATATAAAAACGCCATCTATGGGGGGGGGTGAGATACGGTACTACTTCGAAGGTACATGTACCGTAATCCTTATGTGCTTCTTGACAGCTATATTTTTTCATGACCCAACCCTGTCAAACAGTGGTATTTTGCAGATTTTGGTTAAATTACTTACGAGCCACTATAAATTGAATTTATATAATTGGTTATATTACGGTGTCAGGAAGGACATAAATTCTGCTGCAAATTTATGCCAAGCGCCGATTGGCCACTTGCAGGTGTCAGTTGCAAGCCAACGTCAGGAAGCACATAAGGATTACGGTACTTAACTTTTAGTAGTAGTAATACGTAGTCTAATTAGCGTTTAACTATTAGCTACTATGTATGTCTTAATCCTAGACACTAATCGCGGCTCAGGGTATTCATCGAAGTGGGAATCTGCGTCAATGCTCGATCTTCTCACTTGTTCTGGCGGTGTTGGGTTAATATTAAATGTGCAGTTGCTGCAAACGCATTCCATCTTCTCGTGTATTCGGATGCCGGCGCTCGTATTCGGCTACTGCTTCTAATTGCGCACGCCCCTGTGTCCAGATGAATCGGAGATGTTCGTCCTCTGTTTTCATCAATCCCTCATAAATAGCTTGATTGCGAAGTTGCCACAGCCAGGTAATACCAACGCTACAGAAACCCCACCACAAACGTTCAAATTGTTCGAGAAATTCGAACTCCGAAACGTCAAATGTGTTCATCATCGCCGCTTTCACTCTTATCCCAATTTCTGGCGGTTTACGCTTGACAATATGCTCCTTATACTGCTCGATGGTTTCATCTGTTTGTTTCACTCCAGTCCAAAGACTGGTCCATCGTTTCCATAAATTCTTGGCACTCTTGCAATCCCATATAACATGAATAATGTCCGTCCGACTGCTAGTACAAGTCGGGGTCAGCGGACATGTAGGACTTGGTGACTGGCGCTGATAGAAAGTGTTGAGCTGAAATGTAACTACTCTAAACATAACCCAAATTTGATAGTCAGCTAACACATTTTGATGTTTCCATACCTGCTTCGGAACTTGATCTTCCACACATCACGTCTACGTTTGATTTGCCATTTGGCCATTACACTTGATAAAGCTGACGCGATTTTGCAATGGTACATTTGGCGGTAGTGTCGTCTGATTGCCCACGGTATTTTCCAGAATGCTGTTGCCGGGTCCACCGTCCATTCCGTATCATGTATAGCCGGGTGCGGCTGACACACTACAGTGTTGATCGTCTTTTGTTCCGCTGTGCTATCAGCAAATACAATGGGATTTTCTATCTTCCAATAGATCCCATCAGCCTGTTGCGTTATTCTCACAGTCTGGTCCGTTTTGTCCTTTTCTCCTTTCAGCACTCCAGGTTCCACTACCTTCCATTTATAATCTTGCAAAATAGCTGGACACCTGAATAATTGTATACTTGGGGGGCGAGCTTATATATTCGCCAACTGCCACTCGAGGGGAGGCTAGAATTATTGCAGTTAACCAGCTGCCGATCTTTGCCTTTGTATATGACGGAGAATTACTACTCGGCACCTGCCAGGTAAATAGTGTTCCTGTTAGGCGGAGAATCCGTAAGGAGCAAATCGTACCTCCAAGAATTCTGTCATATTTGTGTGATGATAATTCTGCCGCTTTTTCTTCCGTGATCCATGGGTTCTGGGCCCATTTATAAGTGCCCCAAAATGCCTCTTGATTGGAGGATAATAATCCATGGAATTTGATATTGCTCAAATCCAAATTAATTTCCACTGTTTCTGTAGCTTTTACACCAATGGATGGACCTTTCGTTGTTTCTGCTACCCGCAAAATGAGTGGTGGCAGATGTAACGCCGTGTAATCTTGGAGCTGGTGAAGTTGAGTTGAGTTAGGACTGCTCCACCTCCCCAAGGATGTAAATATCGACGGTGTTGTCAACAGTAACTTGTGGATGGCTACCCCGGTAAGACTATTACCTTTCAATGGAGTAATATACGGTCCCTCTATCGAAGCTGATCGTCCTAATTTCCATCTTAACCATGCTTGTTTATAGATATTTCGTTTACTGATTAACCATTGTGTGGTCATCTTCATTTCCTGAATTCGAATTGCCAGTGGTATATCTATTAAACCCAGCCCCCCGCCTTCCTAGGAGTGTATGTCAAGCAGGGAAAATTTTGTGTCGAACTTTCTTACCATCTGTCGTTTTATTCCAGATAAAACATTTTTGTAAAATGAATGAGATTCTGTAATACCTGGGCTGTAGGTTCGAACACTCTGGCCGTAAACAATATGGCCGGAACCACTATCGCATTGAAGAATAATACTCGTTCCGCTACCGAAGTGGAACATTTTGAAGCGATTCCCATTCGTCTGTGTATACTCCTGATACGTTGTGCCCAGTTTCGTTCTTTGAGATTCGGTAGCCCTATCTCATAACCCAAATATCTAGTGGTTTCGCCTGGTTGAACCACGGGTATTCCCTTCCATTCTTTATGATAAAGTGTCTGCCCCAGAAATAAGAAGTGGCTTTTTTGTGGCTGTATCTTCAATCCCGAAAGTGCTCCAAACTGCTCCACAATTTGTAACGCGTGTGATACTTGTGATGCTGCGTTCAAAAATATTGTTGAATCGTCAACAAATGCAGAAAAAATATGTTCACCTTTGCCGTTGTCATCTCCAACCTTAATTCCTTTTAAACTCGTGTCCTAGACCAATGCCAATGCGAGAGGTTCCACAGCTAAGATAAATAGTAACGGGGCAAGGGACACCCTTGTCTTATACCAGTTAGAACTGTCAACTGTTCCGAGATTTGGTTATTTACTATAAATTCCGCCGTTGTACCATTATGCAGTCTCATTATCAATTGTACAAATTCCGAGCTGAATCCAAAGAGTGAAAGGATACGATGCAGATATTGACGACTCACTGTATCGTATGCTTTCGCAAAGTCCAGGAATAGGATTCTTAGACATTCTTCCAATTTCAATGGATAAATCGAATTTGTGTCCACTTGATTAAGTGTCGCCATCATTACTGCCACAGCTTTGTCCATTCTACGACTAACCACGAAACCTTGTTGTGTGTCCCCTATTAGGGTGCACATGAATGTTTGTAAACGAGTCGCAAGAATCTTTGCAAATATCTTGTAGCTAGTTTGGAGTAGTGAAATAGGTCTGTAATCGAGCGCATTGTCTGAATCACCTTTCTTCCGAAGTGGCAAGACCAACGCACGCAAGAAGGAGCGTGGCGGATCTCCCCCTTGTAATAAGTTAATATATAACATCGTCAACGTCGGTGTGAAGAACTGCTGGAAGTCTTTATACAGATCATTATTTAGTCCGTCATGACCGGCTGCTTTCCGTCTTCGTAATCTTTTTATGGCCTGAGAAACTTCCTGCTCATATATTTCACTCATGAGGAATACGTTTTGAGCAGTCGTTAATCGCCTATCTGTAGGAATTGAATCTTGCGAATGAATTCTTGAGTCCATTTCTGGTTCCTGAAATGTGCTATGTTCACATCCTAAGATGGTTTCCCACGTCATTTAAATCGATTTGGAATTGTCATTTGTGATGGAAAAATAATATCTCCTCCTGATTCAATTTTGGTCACAGATTGATCCTTATCCCATCGTTAAATAACCATTTCAAATCGTCATCAGTTTGTTGAAAGCGTTGATCTTACCTAGCTTTAATATCTCGCTGAAGTGCCTCCGCCATTGAGGAAATTAACTGTTTTCGAGTGCGAGCTGTAGTTCGAAGACTTCTCTTCAATTGTCGTACCCGCTTTTTCCGTCTTCTTGATGCATTCTTACCCATTTTGTAGAGAGAGTCACAACACATGTCGATTAAATAGTCCCAATTGATGATTTCTGTCTGTACGTTTAAATGGAATTCCAATAGGCTCGCTAACCCCTGTTTGATCCGTTCATTTGTGGACCCCAAAAAGGGTACCGAGGTTTTCATGTAGTCGGCCTTACTTGTTTGACGGCGGGTTCTTTAAAATTAAACGCACTTGAGCATGATCAGAGAATACCAGGGGTTCACTAACCTGAAGCCATTGTGACCAAGAAGACAAACTCTGTGATAAGTAGAATCGATCTAATCGACTGGCCTGCTCCCCCCTCCAGTAAGTGTAATATTCGGTCGGCTCGTGCTCTCTTTTCTCCAAAGTAGATCCCGTGGAAAGGATTGCATCCTGAAGTTGCAGGTTATTGACGAGGCGTGACAATGTTGAGCTCTCCGTTTTATCATTTCGTATCCCCCCAGTCTATCTAACACCGGGGACTCTACACAATTGAAGCCCCCCCTAGTATGATGGGATTGATATTACTATTGAGAGACTTTTCCAATGATGTGTAAAATTTTTCGCGCAGTATCGGATCTCCAGAAGGTGCATAAATATTAATGATGCAGACATTATTCCACTGTAGTGCCAAAAAACGATTTGACCAGATGTGCTCCTTCCATGGGTGAATGTTCTGCTGATAATGAGGATGGAGTAGAATTGCCACTCCTCCTTTCTTCTCCGCAGTAATACTCCAATATGACAACTTATTGGTTGGTGTAAATTGCCCCCACAAATTCCCAATATTGTGCGTATTCATCCGCTTCTTTCTGTGAGGATACATGTGTTTCTTGTAAGAAAAACAAATAAGACTGCTCCTGTTGTCGCGAATGTCTCCACGCTGATAACCATTTTTTAACATCCTCCTTTTTAAATCCCGTGATAAAAGGTTCAGTGTACCATTAAATAGTACATTTGTTTCTTCTTGTTCATCTGATCTATACTCCATCTCCGATATCAATCTTAATTTTGCGTAAGTATCTAATGAGGTCAAATCATGATAATTTGGATTGTTGACCTTGTCTAACATCTCGTTGCCCTTGGTATTCAAGTTGGGATTCGACAGTTTCCAGAATCAGGTCATCCACACCCTCCACTGTTGACTGACATAACCCTTGTTGTCTCGACATATGATTTGCTAATAGGATCCACCCAGAACCATCTTCCGTCTCGATATTGTGCACAAATGATGCGAATGACCTGTCGACTACTTTGGCTTTGTAATATCGTTGCAACACGAGTGATATTCTGTCTCCAACAAAGTGGCAATGTTTACCGCATATATGTTGGCACATATTAATATTCTGGCTAATCGAGACGAATGTTGTGGCGCACAGATTTTGACCAAGGTATTACCTCCGCAATTGTTATTACGTAACAGCGCCCATTCCTGCGAGCTGTTGATAATTGCCAATTGTTGATTCTCTGAGCTGACTGCATTTAATCGGATTTCCCATGCATGTAACCAGTCCCGTGGAATACCTTGTAATCCTGACTTTGTGCCTTGTTCTAAAATACTTCTAAAGCATTGTAACCTCCAATACCTCGTCAATGTGATGAGTACCTTTGGTGCTAGTCCTTCTAACAGATAAGCCGTCCCTTCAAATGTTACCAATAATTGGAGTAATCTGGTTTTCTCGTGCATGGCTGCTTTGGTCCAAAACTCTATAGATGCGTCTGCATATGGGAATGGTACATTCGTTTGCTTGGTCGATTTCGTATCATATTCTGCCCATGCTGCTTGGCATCTCTCTGCTGATATAGTCGAGACACCTGATGTACTGGCATCTGCATTAAGGTCATCGATTAATTCGCGGGATATTGCTAATGCCTCAGAGTGGTACTCCATCTGAGTATCACTAGGCTGACTTTCTCCCCCTGTATACTGATTACTATCCGGTCTGATGCATATACGCTTGACGCTCTCTGGTTCCTCTTCATCACTCTGCTGATCTTCTTGAGAATTCTCTAATTCGGAGTTTCCAGAAGAAGCATCCGTCAATCGCATTATCGGTTCGCCTTGATTGTGATCCTGCCACACCTTATGAAACCATTGATAGAGGATAGGCTCTGGTATTTGGCATTTTTGCGTATGCCAATTCCTCTCCTCCAAATTATTCAAATTTTCGTCTAACGGAGACGCTTGTTCAGGTAATGACAGTCTACTGACCGTTTCCGTCAAAAAGTATAGAACTTTTGTCATATTGGAATCATGAGTCAAAATGATTTGTTCAATTTCACATTTCATGTCGTGATGAATTGTAGGTCCTTGTAAACGCCGAATCAACTCCTCATAATTAGCTTCCCAATCGTCGGGATCCCAGTGTAGGTGTTGAGGGTACGATGTGATGTGATGCTCAGACTTTAAACATTCACTCCCTGGACCCGCACTCTCGTCTGCATGACCGAGACTACTACTACCTTCATTATAATATCTGGCACCGTAGTACTCTCCACTTTATCATCGTCGTGTGTTTCCTCCTCCTCGCTCGAGGAATCAAATTCTTCCATCTCGACATCCTGTTTAAGATTTGAGATAGTGTCCGTCCTTCGTATACCATGAATGTGTGCCGAATAGTGTGAATCACTAAAATGTAGTATATGGCATGGTTTGATCGTTTTCCACCGCTCCACGTTTTAATTCAGAGCTTTTTCTTTACACGCTGTCAATGATATCGGATATTCTCCACTCGCCGCATAGGTCTTATAATGCTTCACCCTGATTTCCGGCGCGAAATGAATTACTCTTGGGGTTAAGCCATTCTCGGAGGGACATATCACGAAAATATGTCTCTGTAAAAGAGTACTGATGCACGCAAGTGTATCTTTGCTACCCCAGGCAGTTGATGGCACTGTATCTGTTAAAGCCGATCCACAGGTCGCAAAGTCACGTAAATACTTCTTAAATTCGCGCTTTGACTGAGCTGCAAAGATCTTCTCACATCCTCGTCCTAAACTCAAAAGAGTTTGTTTCCTTATTCCAGCTGGAAAATCAAGTAATGGCCTAATTTGACATCCTCGCTTAAGTAATTGAGCTAACTCCGCTAGCTTCTCGTTATTACCTTCCGTAAAAGATTGTGAAGCTAGCGCTTGACATATCGCATAAGTTTGGAAATTACCAGTTGCTGAGTAGCTACTCTCTGAATTCCCATGTCTTTTAACACTTGGTCCACCGTCGGATCTGACTGATTCGATACGGGTTCGCCTTGAGCAAAAGGGAAGAGTTGCACTGCAGCAGTTTCTGCAGTGATGTCCTCGAGTAAATTGGTCACTTTCTCTTTTACTCTGCATTCTTAAATAAGTAGGTCGGTTTGAATTTTTTGTTTACCTGCCACTGCCCCTCGTTCCGGTGATTTATTCTGGTTTTTATTTGATTGTTTGCCCTGTGTTGTCGGCTGTTTAGTCTGAGTTAGAGCTGCCTTGGTTATCTTCATCGATTGGACCACTGCTCCGATAGACTGGCCTTCTTTCGGGGTAACTGGAGGTGAGCCATTACTTTGGATCTCATCTTCTTGCTTGATGAATTGGGCTAACAATGGATGGGTCTGCTTACTTGTCCTGCTATTTTTCCTTCGAACTGTGATCCACTGGTCCGATTTTCTTCTAGGTGACTTAGTAATTACTTCTCTGTTCGTTCCCACCTTCTGAATCCTCGAATCCGACGAGGTGTTTTCCTCGACCGACTGTACTTCCTTTCCTCCTGATTAGGGTGCTCCTCCGCCTGACTATCCATTGGAGAATTCGTACCTGCGGCTCTGGCTTCCTCTTGCTTATCTCGATTTTGTTCCACCTGTTGACGTAATTGTTCCATGCTCTTAAACGTCGGTTCAATCATCTTGACCGTTTTTATATCCTCCGCGGATACAATAATGGTACCCTTAGCCAATAGATCCTTCAAAGATGACTTACCGCTTCTCATTGGATGGCCGACTTCTCCACAATCTCAAACCCTGTCTTCGACCCTTCATGTGTGAATGTTCTACTATAATCATAGTTTTACACCAATAAATTCGATTAATACCGGATAGCTTGGGCGGACATACCTCTGTATCCAGTATTAATTCCCATAAAGACGACGTTTCGGAAAATGGCCCTCCTGTATCCAAATCCTCTAGCTGAAAAGAAGTCCCGAAAAGTGATTTTAACATTCCGTAAAATTTAATTAAATCCGTTGTTCGTGTGATATTTTAAGTACACACGAATAACAACCTTGTTGTCGATATTCTTCTTCATTTGCGTCCACTTGGTTTTTCCACGCCGATACCTAGTTTTCTTGAATGTAGATTATATAAATGTGGTCATGACGATGAAATGGCACCGTGACCCCGACAACTTTTTCTGCGTTTTCTCTGGTTAAAAAATTAAAGTAAAGAGAGTGATTGGCTTGATTATTGCTGATCGTTTGAACTTGAGCCAACATCGCCCATAATTCTTTTGTTCCTGTTGAATGGGTAGTAGCTGATGTTGCTAGACTTTTCGAGTACTCAAGAAAGCCTCCTTGATGGTGCTCTCCCTTTTTAGATCCATCATTAAGCAACCTTCAACTTGAGCCCTTATAGTTTGTACAAGGCGTACATGGTCTTCCTGAGTCATAATTCTTCTGATGAATTGCGGCAGTTGTCTGGCCAAAATAGAACCTTCTACCAAACCTTGCACGATTTTCCATTCTTGTTCAGTACCTTTACGGCATTGACTCGGCGCATATTTACCGTATTCCTGCTCACATAATCTTCCCAGAGCCACTATTTCCATCGGATCGTATTTACCCTTCCTAAACAAGAAGGGTTTCTCTGCCTCAGCCACTTTAGTCGAACTACCCGATGCACCCTTAACATTTGCTGCTCATCCTGATAATGGTACCGGCTCCTTCCCTGCTTTATGGATTGTGTCCTGGCCTAACATCTTCTGAAGGAGCCTGCTTTGTGGGCAAGAACGGGGTGCGCCCTGATCCGGAAAAGATC